>VXAD01003979.1:213262-228401 GCA_013399195.1 Dicrurus megarhynchus
GTTTCCGCGGCGGCGGCGGCGGCGGCGGCGGCGGCGATGATGGCGGGGAAGGCGGCGGCGGGCGAGCCTCTGGGGCGGACGGCGGAAGAGGCGGCCTGGGCGGAGACGCTGCGCGGGGCCTGCGAGCCCGAGCACCACTGGCGGTACCGCCGGGAGTTTCTGCTGCGCAATGTTGGGGAGCTGCCGGCGGCGGGCAGTGCCCAGCTGCAGCGCCTGGTGTCCCTCTCCATGGTGTGGGCCAACCACGTCTTCCTGGGATGCCGGTGAGTTCAGAGGGACCCGCCGGGGGACGGGGGGAACGGCGCAGCGCGACCTTCTGACGAGGCCCCTTCCCTCCTTTCCTATTGTCGCCCCTCCAGGTACCCGCCGCAGGTCATGGAAAAGGCGCTGGAAATGGCCGAAGGCATCCAAGTGACCAACGCGCCTGTCCGCACCACGAGAGACGAACTGGTTGCCAAGGTGAAGAAAAGAGGCATATCAAGTAGCAATGGTTAGCAGATCATAGCTGTGACAATACATAGGAGTCTAGAAAATGCTTGTTTCTGAATGTTCTCGGTTTGCCTCGGGGTTAGAAAGTAGTCGAAATAATTTACTTTTAAAACTCCCGTTAATAGTTTTCTCTCTCTGTGCTATTCTTTTTCTAATATAATGTCTCTAAAATGAGCATAAAGCATACATAGTCCTTTGGTAATGTAGAGCTATTGTTTTGAATTCTACAACTGGTGCACTTTAATACTTGTGCGTTGCGATGTGGGCTGCTGTACTCCAGCTTAAATATGTTCTTGTTACTTTGCCTTTGTTGCCAGTCAGGCATTGTTGCTGTGTAAGAAACTGAGTTTCTTAAAGAAATTCTCAGACTGATGTTTTAAAGATGTTTTGTGATATTAGTAGAAAAAATACACTTCTTTTATTTTTAAGTCAGATAGCCCATTTAATGTGTATTGGCCAGTTTTGGTTTGGACTTCAAGAATAGAAATATATACTTGCCTATGGGTCCCAAACCAACATCTGAAATCTCGCATGAGTGTTTTCAGGATTTTGTCAAAAAAATCCAAAATTCTGAAATAGTAAGTTAATACTTGAAATGAGAGCTCAAGGTATATTGCTAATATATACCCTTTAAATTCACAGAGATTATTGCTAGGTTTTAGATCATTTCTCTCTACGTGGATATTTCACAGTGCAGAAATCAAAGAGGATCACATATTTTACCTGTTTTGCAGAAGGGGTAGAGGTGCCCTGCAAGAGACAAGCTGTTGAGAAAAGCAGAGACTCTAAGGATGGTGGAAAGGATGTGAAAACAACCAAGGCTGAAGGAGTGAAGGAAACAGAGAGCACGTTGCCCAAAAAGCAGGAAAAAGGTACTAGCAAAGATCCAGAAAGCTCCCAGTCAACTTGCAGTTCAGATCAAGAAATGGTCGTAATCTCAGACATAGAAACAGAAGGAAAAACTGCTAATGCTGAAAGTACTGCTGAGCAAAAGCCACCTTCATCTGAAAAGGAGCCAGGAAAGAAGCCTTGCTCAAGCCCACCTGAGGAAAGCAAGTGTGAAAATGTGCCGTCACCTGAAAAGAAAACTACAGTAAGTGTAGCAACACTGGCTGCTGAAAGCACCCCGCAGCCAGATGCGGTGGTGGCAGCACTGCCACCAGCTACCAAGAGCACCCCACAGGCAGCAGTGGTAGCAGCGGCAGTGCCATCAACCTCCAAGAGCACCCCACAGGCAGCAGCAGTGCCAACGATCGCCAAGAGCACCCCACAGGTGGCAGCAGCAGTGCCACCAGCTGCCAAGAGCACCCCACAGGCAGCAGCAGTGGCAGCAGCAGTGCCACTGACCACCAAGAGCACCCCACAGGTGCCAGCAGTGCCACCGACCACGAAGAGCACCCCCCAAGCAAGCGCTGCGTTGCTGTCTTCCAAAACGCAAGTGAGCACCCCAGCATCAGTGTCCAAGAGCAGTGCTCAGGTGAGCAGCTCACTGCTTCTGGCCCCCAAGAGTGGTACTCAGGTGGGCACCTCACTGCTGCTGGCCTCCAAGGGCACTGCTAAGGTGGGCTCCCCGCTCCTGGCCTCTAAGAGCAGCGCGGAGGTGGCCGCCTCGTTGCTTGCCGCTCGGAGTGGCGCGCAGCCGGGATCCTCGCTGCTCGCTTCCAAGAGCAGCGCTCAGGTGGCTGCTTCGCTGCTGGCTGCTCGGAGTGGAGCTCAGCAAGGGCCCTCCCGGGGTGGAGCTCAGGCAGGTGCTTCCCTGCTGGCCTCCAAGAGTGGCTCACAGGCCGGCGAAAGCCCTGCGAAGGCTTTGTGCAAACCGCTAACCAGCGAAGATGCAAAGGAAAGACAGCCTTTTTTCAACAGACTCTACAAAGCTGTAGCCTGGAAACTGGTTGCTGTTGGAGGCTTCAGTCCTAATGTAAATCATGCAGAACTTCTAAATTCATCTATTCAGTCTGTAAAAGCTACATTAGATGTTGCTTTTGTTCCCCTGAAGGAACTTGCAGACTTGCCTCAAAATAAAAGCTCCCTAGAAAATATAGTTTGTGAACTGAGGTGCAAGTCTGTCTACTTGGGTACTGGCTGTGGTAAAAGTATGGAAAATGCCAAAGCAGTGGCTTCGAGAGAAGCTTTGAAATTATTCCTCAAGAAGAAAGTTATTGTGAAGATATGTAAAAGAAAATACAAAGGTAGTGAAATTGAAGATTTGGTGCTTCTGGATGAAGAGTCAAAACCTTCAAATTTGCCTCCAGCTTTAAGAAATCCTCGTGAGATCTTGTAGGGGAGAATCACTGTTTGTACTGTGTATAGTATTTCAACACAAGGACTGAAAGTTAATTTTGTACTTTGAAAATGTAGGCTTCCAGATATTTTGTATTTCTTTCTCAGTTTTGCAAGACAATGATAGTTCTTTCACTTGGTAGCAATTGTATAAAACTTGTTAGAGATGACAAGTGCGCATTTAAAGGTATTGCCTTAATATACAGCACAATAGTGTGCTGTTGTATTTGCAAAATAGTCTACCTAACTCTTCTATTTTTAATTAAACTATTAAGGTACAATTTGCTGTTTAAAACCTGACATTTTTGTAATTCTTACAATTTGATGGTAGTGTGCTCAATTGTCTACCATATCTTTTCTAGGCTCGTAGAAGTGTGTACATAGGGACCATAATACTTGAATAATTGAAAGTTGTTTAAAAATTTCAGTCAAAAAGTTGAATTATCTGTTTCAGGCTTGTTGCTCATAATGTTCACTGTTGCTCATACTAGGAGAGAAAGTAGTTGGTTGACTATTTTTATTGGATGTTTTCGTAACACTTGCAATATAAGTGGCATCCTGATCCCATTTAACACTATACTATCAGGTTAGAGCCCATTTAATATCACATTGGCAAATTAGCAGTTAGTAGTCAAGTCACAGCTATTTTGGCCACCAAAACTGTAAGCAGATTTAATTTATATGGTGAAGTATAATTTACAGTTTTGTTTGGTGGTTTTTTTTTCCCCAAATGAACGTGGATTTCTATACTAAGTATATTTTGACTGCTACTAAAACAATAAAACCTCTGTGATAAGTTTTTATAGTACTTTGGTTTTGGCTACTAAATATTCCAGCCATTTCAATGACATTGCAACACCTTCAGTAAAGCTTTACTTTGAGTGGCTTCAAGGTGTAATCCCACAAGGATGAGTTGGTTTCTTTAGATGTGTAGCTGAAATACTGTAAAACTGATAGAGGAGACCTATAGAATATCAATTTCTACTTTTGTAACACCAAGATAAGCAAAATCAAAATGCCCCTGTCTGCTGGAGACAGTGAGTGTATTGTAAAGCATTCATTCTAATCAAGCCCTTCCTTTGCTACGTTTTTACTCCCTGTACAGAATAGTTTGAGGCAAAGAAAGTGGGAGATTACCTTTTATTTTCAATGTTGCTGAAGTACCTGCACAAACTGCATGTTTTGGTATATTGGATAATGACATGTAATTGTAAAAACATTATGTCTTCAGTGCTATTTTGAATTAATCTTGTCCTATTACAGTAGTTAGCATCATTAAGTGGCGTCCTTACGCTTGCTTGACTGATAGATCCATTGATCAAGTCCTACAGGAATAAATAGGAATTTCAGGGATCTCAGTAGTACATACGTCCACTTCAAGTTCTTTTGTAATTTTTGGGACTAAACTACAGTGGTGTTCACGCTGTACCCTGCGTGCTTTTGAACAGTAGTGGCTGTCCAGTCCATAGCACCAGAAGCCTGCAAGGTGCTCGCACTTCCCGATGGCTGGTTGAGAACTTCCTCCACCTGACCCCTGTGGTTCTGTGCCCTCGGTCGCCCTTTGCCCTAGTTAGATTTCTCAGGAGTTCCCCCTTGGCGTTCCTGGAGCACCACCCGGCGTTCAGAATGCAATGTGCTACATTGCGTCTTATTGCAAGAACTGGTGTGTGCTTCTAGCGCAGGGCAAGCTTCGTGCTGTGCTTAGGAGCTGTGGTATTCATGATGGGAAGTGTGAGATCTGTTTTCAAGTCCTTACCCTGTTCAGGTAGACATATGGAAGGACTGTGTTTGTGGGGGTGGGAGTTGCATCCTGTGCCCTCTGTAGTACAGCTTTCTCTGCTGTTAGTTTGGTCATCTCCAGATCTTTGGTTCAGAATTGCAGCATGTGTTGTAATGTGAAAACCTGTGTTTCTCGTCTGTAAAGCAAAGCTCTCAGTATTCACTGACCTCAAGGGGCTGTTAGGGCAACTGTGTTAAAAGGCTGAGGTGCTAGATGCCTTTTTTAAAAGACCTGACTTAGGATTACTTTTTTAAAAATTTTGAATGTTATTCCTCTTTGATGTTTGGTTGTGAATCATTAAAGAACAAGTCTGTAGCTACTCTTAATAGAAACTGAAAGTTGAAGCGTGTTATTTTTCACATTCTGCATAGAAAGCAACTCAACACTGGGATTCTAACATACAAGTGAATACGCACTATTCAAGTATTTGAATGAGAATTTATTAACATTTCATTAGCCCTAGAGGAAAAAAGAAGTGCAAAGAACTGGCTGTGGCAAAAACTGTGCAGTCCTGTCAGTTCTAAAACCTCTGGGTCTCCCCTCCGGGTACTGTCTTGGTCTCTAGCGACGGGGATGCTGGTCTTTAACTGTCAGACTCTGCTGACGAGGGCCAGCGAGAACACCTGCACTTACACTGTCGGTGTGCAGAGTTGTTTCAGGGGGGCAAAGCAAACCAAGCAACCGAAAGAAAAACTGACTCCGTTTTTTCTACGAAAGTACAGGAAATCGCAGCCATCAGAAGTGACTCTAGTTTCCTCTGGGGACTGCTAGCACAGCCTAAACACGTACCGCAGGGCCCTCGCGGACAGCCGCCCGCTGGCTGCTGTTGGCAGCTCCCAGGGGCGCACCCGTGCGGGGTGTGTGGCCCGCCGCTCGCTGTCGCAGCCTGCGGGCGCTGGGGCGGTCTCAGCCGGGCGGCCGCAGCGGTGGCCACACGGCGGGGCTGGCGCGCCCGCCTCGGGGCGGGGCTGAGGCGCTATATTTGCATAGCGTGTTCCGGGGGCCGCTTCGTCCCTCCGCGGCCGTCTTCCGCGGCCGCCTGGGGCCCTGGCGCCCCTCGCGGGGCAGCCAGGCCGCCTGCCCGCTGTGCATCGCCTGCGGAGACCAGCAGCGAGGAAAACGCAGTTGTGATAGATACTCGCCGTGCCCGCGAGGTTATCCCATCTGCCGGGGTTTATAAAGCGTCATCGGTGAGCACAGCATGCCGGGATGTTCTGAAGACCTGCTCACTAGGCCACGCACGGAGGACGCTAGTTCCTCATGGGCCCCGCGCCCGCCTAGGGGAAAGTCCCCGGACCGCCGGCAGAGAGTGCCGGGCGCTGCCGCGCCCCCGCCCGCCGCCGCCGCCTCACGTCACCCTCCGCTGAGACGCCCGCGGGCCGAGCGGGTGAGCGCGGGGCGGGCTCTCGTCACGGCCACAGACACGCAGGTAGCGCGCCGGGCGCGCCAACAGAACGGGGCTCACTCTCAGGCCATCCCCTTTTGCCGGGCGGGGCTCCCCAGAGGCGCATCCCCGGGACAACTCCCGGCTGGGCGGTGCATTGCCGGCGCGGCGCGGGCACGGCAAAGCGCGTGTGGGGCGGTCGCTTCCTCGGCAGCGGCGTGCAGGACAAGCGGCCCCGCGGCCCCCGGCTGCTCGCACCCGCTGGGCTTCAGGTGCCTCCTGGCGCACAGAATCATTTAGGTTGGAAAAGACCTCTGAAGTCATCGAGTCCAACCTGTGACCGAACACCATCTTGTCAACCAGACTACGGCACTCAGTGCCACGTCCAGTCTTTCCTTAAACACCTCCAGGGATGGTGACTCCACCACCTCCCTGGGCACCCTGTTCCAATGCTTTTCAATCCTTTCTGTGAAGAAATTCCTCCTAATGTCCATCCTGAGGACATTGAATTGGGAAGGCACTCCGGGCGGAGCACTTAACCTTCCTGAAAAGGCTTTCCCTCCTTCCCTGCTCCAGGAAGTAGCAAGAGGCCAGATGGAAGCACTCTGCCGCGGGCACTTGCACCACGCAGCAGTTCGTGGTGCACCAGCACAGGAGGGTTCGGTGGGTGTCTGAGCGTCGGCACAAACGCTGACACAGCACCGAGTACAAACCACACTCTTCCAGCACAAAGGCCACAGCACAGGCTGTGCTGTGCAGGGCGCGCCTAGCCCCGGGATCCCCTGCTCCACCTTCTCTGCAGAGAAGGCCAGTGTGTGCCACCAGTGTTATTTGCCCACTTTAATTAGATTCCCATGCAACTCCCAGCTATTATTCAAGATGCTGCTGCCCTGCTGATTAACTGAATTAATTTCATAGGCAGTGCCACTCTTGCCTCTAGTATGTCAAGCAAATAGCACATCATCATGCTCGACTGTGGAATAAAGCCCTCTGCTGCCCTGCAGTCATGTCTGGGTATGAAACATGACAGAAGAGCACTGGCGGATATCCCCAAAACGACATAAAATTCGGGCATCTCAGACCCAAAATAAATGGTTTATTACCTTACCCAAATTACCTTTGTTACTTTACCCTAAAAACTCCCCAGTGGCCCAGAGAGAATGTTTCCTTCTGGTTCATTCTGTCTTGGTATTTATGAAGTTCCTGTGGTGAGCCCAGGTCTGCTGAATGGTGTCTTTCTCTTTGGTTGAGCCTCAGGCGTGTGGCCTATATGCAGGCACAGTACCAGTTGCAAACCCTGTTAGTTTCCAACACCTGCTGTTCCTCCTCCAGCAATATCTTCATGATGACTTCCTTCCAGCCATGTCAGAGCCCACACAGAGGAGACCAGTGTGCAGAGCAGAGAGCACCTCTGCAGAACTGGTGGTGACTGCCTCACGTGAGAGCCCTGAAAGGGTGGGCATGGGGCTCAGAAGCCACCTGGCTTGAGCTGTTATTCTGGTTGCTGTCTTAGCCACTTGAACTACTCAAGCGTCTTTGTTTTCTCCCATGATCCTGCATGTGATCACCTATATGTATGTAGGAAAAGAGAGCTTTCAAATTAAAATGCTATCAGAGAACCCATCCCCAAAGAAACAACTAAACTAGGGCACAGCTCTATGAAGTCTTGTTTTTTTGGCTGAGAAACTGTGATGAAATCTCAGTGTCCCAGTTTCATCTACTAAAAGGATATATCTAAAGCTCTATAGAGCACCTGCTGTACGGGCTGAAGACCACAGTCAAGCTTGTGGAGACAAGCTGAAGCTTGTGGAGTGTCCGATATGTGCTTGTTTTTCTTTTTGGGCCCTAAAATATAGCACCTTAATGATTTGAACGGGTTCTGTGCATGTGTGAACAAAATGGTCTCATTTGTAGTTTATGGTAAATGTTGGTCTTCAAATTTGTTAGCAGGAGAGAATACGTCAAACATCAAATTTCTCTTGCCCATAGGTTAAACTAAGCTGACATGACATGGTCTAGTGGTCCAGAGACTGAGGGAAAAAAGCACACATTGAAAGAATTTTGATGCTGTCTCTCTCTTTCACTAGGCAAATCTGTCCCCCAGCTTGTAAGTTGCAAAATACCGAGAAAATAAAAGCAATATCTGTATTTTTTAAGTTTTTCTTTCAGCTAGATGTTCATTTTTGCAATATTTTTGCATAATGTATATTATGCCATGCTCCTTGTTCAGAACAATTAACTTGTGTTTGTGCATGTGCCTTCTAGATGGTTCTCTTAGTTGCCACTGCCACAGCAAAGGCACTGCCATTAGGTAGGTTAAGCATTTTTAAGAAAATGCTGTCAATAAATCTGCTGTCAGGAAGCATCAATTTTTAGTCTGTGATTAATTAACACTCATTCACAGGCAACCATTTAGGAAAACAGGTTTAATGCTGATACCTGGTAACAGTTTCACATATGCTGTAGGCTAATCATGAAAATGGTGCATGATAATTTCTGAGCATCACTGCCTATTCCTAAGGTAATGGAAGATTGAGTCACAGTGCTTACCAGCTATATATTTTCCTCCTCTGGTAACATTCCTGCAACTAAAAAAGCATTGTTCAGCTCCAGCATCTGAGCCTGCAGCCCTTTAAAGTTTTCATTGCCACTGCTGGTCAAGTAACATTAATTGTTAGGCCCAAGTGGGCTGCAAAATTACTTCTGTTAAATATGAATGTCAGAGATTAATCACATTGGGCAAAAGATATTTTGTCACTAGTAAGAAAACTGATCTAACCAAGGGATTTATTAAATCCTCTGATGTTTTACATTTTACATTTCAAATCCTCTGGCGTTTAGCCTGGAGGAGAGACAGCTGAGAGAGGATCTTATCAATGTCTGTAAGTATCCAAAGGAAGGGTGTCAAGAGGATGGAGCCAGGCTCTTCTAGGTGATACCAAGAAATAGGACAAGAGGCAACATGCAGAAATTGATAAATAGGAAGTTCCACCTGAATATGAGGAAGAACTTCTTTACTGTGCAGGTAACCAAGCACTGGAACAGATTGTCCAGAGAAGTTTGAACCTCTCCATCTTTGGAGAGGTTCAAAAGCTGTCTGGACACAAGCTGTGCAATGTGGTCTAGGGGACCCAGCCTGATCAGGGAAATTGGACCAGATGACTCACTGTGGTCCCTTCCAGCCTTACCTATTCTGTTATTCTGTGATTTTAACTGCAGTTAATTTCTATGTTTAGTCATGCTGCCTATATTTTGACAACAGCCTTCCAGACTAAAGCCTCCTTTAGTTTGGAGTACATGCCACATTTCTCTTTATTATTTTGGGGAAGAGGGTGTTTGAGAGGCAGGAAGCTACTCATCTTGTTTAACCATTAATTTTTCTCACAATTACAACTGAATAATAAAGCAAATGTAAACTCTGTCAGTTCTTGGGAAAAAATCCTGTACATTGGTCATATCCTAGTAGTAAAGGATAATACTACTTTTAGGTAACTTGTAGTAAGTGATGGCACTGAAAAATTTGCATAGCAGCAGCAACACTAGAAAACCCAAAATGTGGGTGATTTGGTGCTACTGGGTTATTTTGAAGATATGAAATTACCCTGTGGTGTTATTTGTGGTGACTTTTCAGTTGCACTAGAAATTAATCATTTTTACTGGGTTTGGATAAGCAGATTCTGAAGAAAAAAAAATCCACACTAGGAGGGAAATAAAATGAGGCTTCCTCCTGTTTGTTGCAGAGTTTTAATGATGTATGCCAAAACTCTGTCCAGGTTTTCAGGGGAACTCTGAAATTCATAAATGGTAATCATAGGCATATAATTACCCCATTTTCGCATATAGAGTGGAATTCATTTAACTGACATCTGTGACAAGAGACCTGGGCGCCCCTTACAGTCAATGGAGGCATTTTTAGAGGAAGACCTATTTATACTAAGATTCTCTCTCATTCGACATATTTAGCTGGGTGACTCCCACCTTTATTTCCTCAGCTGGAAAGAAAAATTAACATCCACCCATGGGAGAGTATTATGAATGTCTTAAACCATCACCTACGGAAACTTTCCACAGGTGCACTGCCTGCCCTCATTTCATAATCTTGATTACAAAGGCGCACTTGTGTATGTTTGTTCCTCACAAAAGGAAGGAGTAAGAATGTGTTTTTCACTTGGCCTGTGCTGAGCAGCAAAATCACAGAAATGCAGCATCCATGTCAATATGTTGCTCAGGTAAGAACACACAAAAAATCCTTTCTTTATTGTGGGCAAAAGGGTCTTGGTTCTTTCCCCTTAAATTACTGTGGATGCTTCCATTTACTAGAATGAAAGAGGATCAGGTTTCAGGGCTGAGGTAAGACAAGAAAGATGGTTCCTATGTTTGCATTAAGATTACCTTGCTACCATTTCTAACTTGGCTTCCCTGAACATCATCTGCACGCTTTCCGAGGTTTTTCTCATGGTGATTGGTTCTAGAGCTGGAAACCAAATCCTCTGATCATTTCTGCTTTATAACAGTAGATGAGGAAGAAGAGTTACTGTCTGAAAGCAGATTCCTGGAGAGAAAGACAGGGAAGTGTGACTTCAGACACAAGTGGACACATCCACGTTGTAAATGACAGGAAATGATCCACGTGGTGCTATCATCGAGGTGGCCAGATGCTGTCTCTCAGCTGATCAGCAGCATCCCTCTCCTTGAAGGAGCTGCAGTTCCTATGCCAGCCAAGGATACTCCATAATACCTGTGAGAAGCTGGTGTTGTCCAGCTCCTGCTGGTTTCCAGAGGGTATTCCAAACAGAGCTGATAGCCTCTAAAAGAAGCAGTGTGGTTCTACTCAAAACAAAGTGATAATGTGTCAGCATGCTCTGATGAAAGCAATGAAGTCATATATAAGTGAATTTCTTAACATGTGCTGCCTTGCGCCTAGCAATTTCTCAAAACACTTTTTTCCATGGCATTCGAGTATGGAAACTGAATCTGAAGAATTATAAAAAATAAATACATAACAAAGCACAGAGTAAACTTAGTCTGCAATTTTTAATCCATTTTTCAGGTCTGCTCATGGTGAAATAAACAGAACCTATCTGCTTGAAGAAAAAATTGAGCAGGATATTGTGGCTGCCCTCTTCCTCGTGTTAATACAGGTCAACTGGTTACCAAGTCGGGTTCAGAAAGACATTTCCTTTTATAGCATATTGGCAGAAAACAGTGTAGATGTTGTGGATGAGAAAGAACACACATCTCCTGGTAAGTGCAGGGTATTTGTTACTTGGTACTAGAAAGCTCTTTGGTACAGTTGAGGATTAAGTTAACAGGGGAAAAAGCACATGCCACTATTTTCAGGAAATCTACTGTTTAGTTTATCATCTTATTGAAATGATCTGATGTCAGCCCATGTCTTACTTTTAGGTATTCTACACTTGTGTAAATGAAAGAGAAAAATAGTAATAGTTCTATTCATATGATTTGTATTCCACCAGGTAAATCAAGCCTAGTATTTAAGGACAACCAAAAGCAATGTCTGGAATTACAGGGAAGTATCTTTTTTGGATGACCTGATGTTACAGAATTTTATTTTGAGAATAGCTTACCTGGTCAAACACACTAGTCTCTCTGTAGCTCTGGCAAGGATAGCTTCTTCCCAGAATACCGCCTGTGCAAAAGTCAGCTATGGCCTATAGCTTCCTTCAGCTGATTCTCTAAAAAGCCCATCTGGCTTGTACTCATTCTTTATTTCATCTGTTTATTTTTGTGGTATCATGGATAATTCTTCATTCTTTTCATCCTATGGAAACCAGCAAAGCATTTCTGACAAGAAATATATAGAATCAAAAATCAGTTCTTTCGCTTAAAATAAGCACCCTGTTATCATCCTCTGAGCATTTTTACTAAATGCTAAGAAGGTCTTTCACAATTACAGCTCCCTATGGACTTATCCTCATCAATAAGGCTGCTTCTCTTTATCCACAGCCTGAAACACTTCCTGGGTTATCAGTGGAAAGCAAGGGGAAAAAAAATAAAAACAAAAACCAAGCAAAACCAACCAAACAAAAAACCCAAATGAAACTGAACCAAACCAAACACTGAAACAAACCAAAACAAAACAAACAAACCAAAACCAACACAAAAACCCAAACCAAACCAAAACCAAAAAACCCCTAACCAACTTGTGTATTATTATGTGAAACAAGACAGGAAGCACCTGTGATTTGAGGATGTAAAATCAGTATTATGAAAGACGAGAGGCAAAACTTCAATTGGGGAAAATAATATTTGGATTAAATCTCTGGAAATATTTTTATCATAGTAAAATCTGTAATATAATGAAATCATCTTTCACAAAGAGAAGGGGAATACTCTGATTGGGGCTTTTAAAAACTATACTGGGAAATTATAAGAAGAAACTAATTATAAAAGAAACAAAGACTGTTGGGGTCTATTCTCCATGAAAACTGGGGTTAGTTTAGAGATATAGAAATAAATCTAAATAAACTGGATATAGAACCTCTCTGTATTACTTACCTTTGGAGGACATCTTCTGAGATAGGTTTGATGCAATACATCCTAATATCACATCCCTGTGTATGTCAACCTCAAGCTGACAATTTTCCACTTAGCAGAGAGGGTTGGTGGAAATGTACAATCACTCTGCCTGTCCATCTCTACAAATAGCAAGTTTTTGCTCTACCATGCCTCTTCCTATCTCCAGATTATTCTTACATACAGACAGTGAAAGAAGGGACACAGTTGGGTCTCAGAGCTATCTATCAACCTGCAAACTTAAGTCAAATACACCAAAATTCTCCTGTGCTTGCTCCTAGCCATTCTGAGACATGACCAAAGCAGAGAATTAATTCGGTCTGCTCTTTCTGCTTTCCTTTCCCCTGAGGCTTCAAACATGCAGCAAGCTAAGGTTTCTTTTTCCTAGGGAAATCTGGTCTAATGCCACTGCTGCATTCTTAAGGTTACTCAAAATTTAAATCTTTATTTTAGTTCTTGAAAGCAGTAGACAACACTTAAATTCAGAAATCATTAGCTGTTGTCTGCTGTAGCTTAGACACTGTTTCCCCCATAGTGACAAAGTGACATAGTGACAAACAGCAAGCTTTTAGCACAGAAACCACCTGTAACAAATGTTATGAATTATTTTCTTGGCTATTTCTTTACTGACAGTGTATGCACAGTTTCTTGTGAGAAAAAAAAGTTATGCCAAAATGTTGCATTCAAATTACTATTTAATAGTAATTAGCATTTAATTTTAAGTAACATGTTAATTTTGAATGAACGTTTTTGCTTTCTTTTTTCTGCTCTGTAGGGGAATCTCTTATTTCTTAGCTTTGTGTCTTCATGAGATGGCAGAATGTTACACCCATTCAAACTTAGTATAAGCAGAAACACAACCTCTCACAAGAGGCAATACCTTTCTCAAGAATATTCTATCAATTCTATTAATCCAGGTCCTTTTCACTGGCATACGGGTAGTGCTTTTTACCTGTACAGTAAGTGTTATCTGTTAATATTATATCAAAAAATTCAATCTTCAGTTCCTCAGAAGTGACAGCAATGAACGCTACACAATAAATTTTCAGCGAGTTACTGCCAATGGAAGCCAAGGTAACCAGGTTATTGCCACTTTCTAAATCTATTTGTGCAAAAATGAGACAAGTAGCGAAAAATTATCTGGGGCTCCATTAACCCGAGCTGTAACAGTGCACAAAAAAAAGCAGCTGATTTTACAGGTGTGACACTGTAAATTAAAACTGTTCATTTTAAGATGAAGGTGCCCTCTTAAGAACATGAACACACAGCATTACAGACTTCCTGTATTTTTGGCCAGAGTGACATCAGTGTAGTGAAGGATGTTTTGAAAGTACTGCCTACAACTTTGTTTTCATTCATTTTTATGAACTTGCCAACACATTGCTGACTTGGGCGAAGCTGACTGACTGCAGCTACAATTACTCAACAGCTTGGACGTAGACATATGAAAATCCCTGCCATGTAGAACATCTGCTTAGCGGCCGCATGACTTGGAAGTTAGGAATGTTTAAATAGTTCTGTGAACTACGGTCTTAAGAAAATAATACTTGCAGACTGCCATCATGTGAGACACTAATTTTCCTGTAGGACTAGCCATGGAACTATTTGGCGCAGACCACGTAGAGAGAGAATCACAGGAAAAAAGGGTGGGATCCTCTGGAGGCCACCAAAGCAGAGCCAGCTTCACAGCATGATCAGGTTGTGTCAGGCCTCATCCAGGTAGGCTCAAAAAATATCCAAGGATGGAGATTATACAACATCTCTGTGCAACCTGTGCAGCTGCTTAACCACTACTCTAGATCATCCTGAAATGCTATTTGCAGGATTAGTATGGGTACTCTTTTAGTGCTGGCTACTTAACTAGAGGTAGGAATGTAAGACAGAAAGGGGGATGGGGATTTGAATTTGTTTCTTCTTTTCAATTTTATTCTTGAATTCAATCATCTCTGATTTTTTTTTTTGCTACATTTACCATATGCATTTTCCCCGGATTTTTTTTTCAGATGCCTAAAATATAAATGAAACAATGCAAAATATACAGGTCTCCTCAGGGTGTTTCAAGGCTCAACAAAATTAATTTTCTTCTCCCGATGCTTACCAATTATTAACATGTTGTAAAGACCTGAAAAATGTCTGAAAGAGAAGTGGAGATGAAATCTCGACATTTTAGTAGTACTCTCCACTTTAAATCATTCTTCCAGTAAGAACAATTATATAGCTAAAAAGTGTATAGCCCAAAAGTATATTTCAACTTTTATTTCCTCCTATAATTGTTGTGGCCAACATTTGACACAAATTCTGCAACGGGCATGGGAAAGACAGGATACTCTGTCAAATTCTGGAGATTTGCTGGTAGGTGAGTGGGTTTTAAAAGGCCAAAGTTCTTTGATACCTGATTTAAAATACTCTTGAAATGATTCCTCAGGATAAAATGTCACTCAGCTTCCCTCAGTAACAGCTCATCACAAATCATCACTGCTCTTCTTTAAAGATAAATCAGGTAGCTCTTACTGTGGGCAGGAGCAGTCCGAGCTGCCCCCCGCGGGCGCGGCCGGGGCCCCTGGGCGGGCGGAGCCCCCGCACCGCGGGGATCCCCGCGCGGGTCACGGCTCCGCCCGGGCGCGGAAGCGGCGGAGGCGCGGGGCGCCTTTAAGCGAGACTCCGCCCCC
>VXAD01003979.1:228835-270196 GCA_013399195.1 Dicrurus megarhynchus
GCCCGAACCGGCGGTGGCGCCGCGAGAATCGGCCTCCCCGCAGCTCCTCCCGCCGTGTGGGGCCGGGGGGGCGGCGTCCCGGCGGAGCCCAGAGCCCGTCCCACGGTAGAACGCACGGTGGGGGCGGGGATACATAAAGCGCCATCAGCGTTCTCTGGGGTCGTGGAGGAGGGCTGTGGAGTGGGAAGTTGCCCTAAACCTCATCCAGAGGCACGGCTCCTTTGGAAGGCGAGTTCGGTGCCGATTAAAGACCTTGCACCCCGCGGAGTTTGCGGGGCACATCGGTGCCCGGCAGCTGCCGGCCGGCCCCTGCCATGAGGCAGGAATTTGATCCCGTGGAGTCGGCACTGGAGCCGCATCTCTCTCCTTCGGCGTGGACAGGAGAGGGACCATGGGGACCGTCAAGGCCTCTTAGACGTTGAAGGGCCACCTCAGGAGTCAGCTGTTGTGAAGGGATTCTTTCAATTATCTTTCTAATTACCCGAGAAGATACATAAGAACAGGCTTTTGTAAGTTTCCTGGGATTTTAAACTTTAAAGGGCATAGACTTGCCTGCAGCATTTTGAATTCCTGGTCAAGGCTGGACTGCCTAGCAGACTCTTCACCTCCTGATCCATGGTGGCTACCCAGTACTCCTCAGCTTTTAATAGATTAAATATTTTATTTAGATTATGTCTCATCTGTGTATTTATCCAGCCACCAATACAATACTGGGCTATAGAAGAAGTTTGTTGCCACTTTTAACCAAAGCCTTAATTAACTGTTAATTAAATGTCCATCTCTGTCAGGCCATCTCTTTGCTGTCTTTAGTGGCTGTCGTTCCCTGTAAAGTTCAGCATGTCTTCACAAGCTGCATCCAGGCAATAACTGATGTAGGATGGATGTTGTTCTCTGACACGCTATGAACAAGCAAACAGCTATTGTTTGTGAGTGGTTCTGGGTAGGGCGTTCCCAATATAGGAAATCTGTGTAACTGTACCTACTCTCCCGCCTCCATGCTGATACTGAGAAAATACAGGTTGAGTTACTGGACAGGCAGAGTAGTGATTTTTATCTTACCTTAGAGAAAGTGTGGAACAGAACAAAATGCAGTTGGCTCCTGTTGTCATACAGGTATCGGAATTTGTAGTAAAAAGCAGCTGTTCATGCTTAAGCTACTGTTCCAAGATGTCAGCAGGACAAAAAATCACTAGGAATGATGTTGAGATAACAAGCTTGAATCATTTCACAGCAGTGCAGACAAATTCTTTTAAAATGAAAGTGAGTGAACCAATACTGTACCTAATACTCTGCATCAAGTTTCACTGTCAGTTCTTCTAATTATTTCCTTCCCTGTTTGGAGTTTCTCTGTCCTTTATGTATAGATCTAATGTAACATTTGGCTTGGAAAATATTATTTTAAAATCCAGCAATATAGAACAGCAGAGTACAGACTAAGACTGATGTATAAGACATTTATTGATCTCATATTCAGGTTCATTAAACTTGCTTCTAGAACTAAATTTAACAAAAGATTCACAGCAACTCATGCAGTTTTTGCATGACTTGGAAGAGGGAAAGCTTGGAAGTCAAACTGTGAGCCACTCACTTACTAGTTGCTTAAAAATATCTTATGATGCACTAAAGAGAAGGTCACCTATTCCGAAAAGTTCAGCCCTGATTTAAAATGCAGCTTGCTGTAATTTGTTTCGGTAATAGGGAAAGCATTTTGAGGGGTGTAAGTTGATTTTCATTCTGATTGTAAATTTGCTATTATGTAACTTCAGTTGTCATACTCCTTTTATAACTATGTCTACTTGAAAATGTAATGCCAAACCTTGAGATGAATGAGAGGGGAAGGCAGAGGACCTAGATAAACTAATCGTGGAGTGTTACATTATATATCATGATATGTAACAATGCTATGAATTTCAGGATTCTTTGTGTGATAAAATAAGCTATTGCTTTGGTTTGTTGGCCAGGGTTTTGGAATTATTGTGGTAAGGACTCTTAAGAGAAATTCCTCCTGTTTCAGATGGAAGGAGGATCTGGATTATCCATGTCTGAACAACTATACTCTTTCTTGTGTTATCCTTTCTTTTTCCAATGGCTAAAATAAGCTTGCTCTTTCTTAGAACTTGAAAATTTTTTCTTGCAACAGCTTGTGACCTTAAACACTGATTTGATGACCACATGCAACTAGAATGATATATTCAATCTAACCCACTAGGGTATACTATAATTAAGAATTGTACAATTTCTCATCATTTAGAAATATGTTTGTTTTCTTGAGCATGTTCCATCTTGTGTAGTTATTTCTATTATTATCTTTATTTTATAGAAGCGTTAAAAGAAATAGATGATGTCTATGAAAAATACAAGTCAGAAAATGATCCTGTTCAGAAGAAACGCTTGCAGCAGCATCTTCAGCGTGCATTGATCAACAGTCAAGAACTTGGAGATGAAAAAATTCAAATAGTTACTCAGATGCTAGAACTGGTAGAGAATAGAGCCCGTCAAATGGAAACACACTCTCAGTGTTTTCAAGATCTGTCTGAGAATGAAAAGCCTCTAGAAAAGGCCAAGATGGAGTCCTGCCAGCCAGAGAGATCCTCCCGTAGACCTCGTCGCCAGCGAACCAGCGAAAGCCGCGATCTGTGCCACATAGCAAATGGTATTGATGACTGCGATGATCAGCCACCTAAAGAGAAAAGGTCAAAATCTTCCAAGAAGAAAAAACGCTCCAAAGCCAAGCAGGAGAGAGAGGTTTCACCTGTAGAATTTGCAATTGATCCCAATGAACCAACTTACTGCTTATGCAACCAAGTGTCTTACGGCGAAATGATAGGATGTGACAATGAACAGTGCCCTATTGAGTGGTTCCACTTCTCCTGTGTTGGACTCACGTACAAACCAAAGGGGAAATGGTATTGCCCCAAGTGCAGAGGAGACAATGAGAAAACAATGGACAAATGTACTGACAAATCAAAAAAGGATAGGAGATCGAGGTAGTGAAAACAATTTATGTTTTAAAGAGTTGCTCCTTTTATATTAAAATGTTTCATTTCCAGAGAACATTGTTTTAGGAAATGTATAAGACTATGCAATAATTTTTAATCTATAATATTAATGGAGTATTAAAAGCTGTTATACCTTCTGTGATCTTTAACTTTCTGCATTGAATAACCAAATAATTGAAACAGGGTGGCTTCAGACCTTTCACAGAAGACATTACAAGCAGATGGCGCTTGGTTTCAACTTAACCCCATTAGTATTTTAAAGAACCTTGTGAATCCTGAAATAATGGTGGTGGGAAGGATACTGAAGAACTTCTCATGTTATGGTAAAAGGGGTTGAAAGGCCTCACATATCTGCTAGCATCTTAACAACTGAGTTTGTTCTTTATCCCAGGTTATACGTTTTCAGTTTCTGTGTTAACATCGCACATTTGGAGTTAGGGGTTTTGAATTCAGCTGTAACTGTAAAAGTCTTCCGAGCTATAAGCAGACCTCTTCAGTGACTTTCATATGACCAGTATGTTATTGCAAGGAAGAAAATACCACTAACTTAAACTTTTTTTTTTTTTGCCAACATTAAACTCTTGTCTTTGTGACGGTACTTGGGAGTCAGTTTCTGGGTATGATATAATTATGGTGTATGCTCAATTTTTGATATTCTTAATAGGTTTTGTCAAGCCTCCTGATATGGTCTTTATCATCATTGAACATGATCTCTCTATAAGCCTTGAAGTGGTAGAAGGATCCCTTGAGAGGATGGGATATTAACATTTCAGGGAACAGAAACTGGAAATGTAATGGAATCTTCATTATAATTGATCTGTAGAGAGCTGAAACATGACTGGTATTCTCTGGGATGTGAACTTTGCCCTTCCTTAAGTAGTATTTGTGTGTGCATGTGGCCAAATTGTGTTTAGGCACAGCACCACAGTTCTTGGACTTGGGCAACCATCTAAAAAGCCTGAAGGCAAAAGCTTTCAGTAAAAGTTTGATAGATAATTAAAACAACAAAACATAAGCATGCATGGCGCAGAGCCAATTGACAAATCCCAGCAGGTTTCTGGCAGGCTATGTAAGCGTGTTGTCCTGAAGTATGCTGGTAGTATCTAAACACTACTTGGGTGGTAGTTAAAAGTGAATTTCCTCACCCCCGTGCCTTAAAGGAGGTGAAAAAAGGATGAAAGCAGCTGTTGCTGCTCCTTGGCAATGGGAGATGCTAATGGGGAAGTGAGTGGAGTACCAAAGCTCACTCTTAGGGTTCCTGCTCAACAGTGCTCTTGAGACTGGAGTTGTGGCAAGGCAGGCAGCAGTTCTGCAGGGCTGAGTGTGGGGCTTACCTGTGGGTGGGCTGCAAGTGCTCAGAAGTCCCTGTAGGTCTCTGTCCCTTGCTGCTAAGGTTTTCCTTGACAGTACAGAGGGAGAAGTGACACCACCTCTGGCCAAGCCTGGTTGGAAAGCAGTTGTGCTGAGAGCAGCCCAGAAGGCAGGCAGATGGGCAAAACCAAGCTGGGATGGATGAATGCCATCAGAACTCCTTCCTGCATCCCCACTAGAGGGCTGTGCCGGCTGGGGCTGGAGGGTAGACTGCCCAGTGCGGGGCACAAAGCCTCGGTGCTGTCAGACCAGATGGCACGAATCAATGCACAGGATGCTCAGTATTACAAGGTAAGTAACATACCAAGCCTGTTTCCTCAGGTAGGATCTGATTCCTTAGCAGGATTGAGAATTTGCAAGTAGTTAACATGTGCCAGGGGAGTGTAAAGGCAGGGATTTGAATTTTTGCTTTAAAATTGTATGTTTATGAAGTGGAGTAGTGCTCCACTGGGGAGACCTGTACCACAGTAAGTAAACAGCTCCTGCAGGAAACTCATGTAAGGGCTCTGACCATCAGTAGGGTAGGAGAGAAGGTAAACCTTATCCCTACCTTGCTTTCCAGGCCTACTGGCTGATCTCAGGTTGCAAAAATAGTCTTGAGGGGCTGGATCATGGCTTTTGATGGAGAATGATCAGACCAGCTGTTGGAGATAAGTGGCAGTAAGTTGTCTTCTGAACATTTTACTCCTTTTTTTTCATTTGTTATGGCTTAAAGATTCTCAAATTTCCTTCTTGAGAAGATTGATTGGAAGCCTTGGGCTGAGGATTATATGAACATCTAATGTTTACCTAAAATGGACATGCTCCCTAGTATTAAAAAACAAGCATTGCTTAAATAAGCTCTGAAGCTGCAGAACAAAGTACAAGTGAAATTGTAACTATTAATGTTACTGATTTATGTGGAAAAGTATTGCTTGAATTTGTACTGGATAAATCAAGAATACTTCTTTCCAATGCAGAGAGGAAAGCTGGGAGCCTTATATAATTGTTCATCTGAAATAATTGCTGAAGTAGGAAGTGTATGTTGGGGTGTTACAGAAAGGAAATTTTAGATTTTGAAAGTGGTCCAGATAAATATCTGTAATGCAGGGATGCTTTCTTCCATGCTAATGGCCCTTCCAGTAGTGAATAGGAATTCTCAAGGCTTCCAGTGAAGACAGTGCTGGAGAAATGGCACTTGCTTGGCTTAATACATGAAATTGCTCAAATGCAGAAATAGTTCAGTTTATATTGCAGATTAGCAGCATGCCTCAAATACTCTGGGTGCTTCTACAGTAATTTCTTTTAAACGCTCTAGCTAATTTGTTGTTAAGATATACATGAGAAAAGACCTGGTGTTATCTGGTATTTAGCCTTTCACCACTTTTTTTAACCAAGCCTAAATTTTGTGGGTTTCTATCCGTTCCCATAGAAGACCAATGTAATTGCTGAAGTTGCACATAAGATGCTAGTATGAAATCAGAAAGGTAAGTAGAGAATTCTTATATTGCTTCTTAATGTTGAGTTACTTTTCTTAAAGGGATGATCTTCACTAGTGAAGTCAGATAACCAGTTCCCCTTCAAGATACGTATTGAGTGTCATGAAGTAAGTATCTTCTTGCAAAAAAAAAAAAAAATCTGGGCAACACACACTTTGGAAGTTGATAGAAGTCTATGTGATTACACAGTTAACTGCTTTCTCTTTGAGATGCTGGATTCTAAGTCAGCCTAGTTACATCTTGTTTTCTTGTAGCTTTTGAAAACTGGTGCACTTCTAAGTTCTTTCTTTTTGCCTTTCAGTTTTGAAGTAATGCAAGTTCATCAGCAGCAAAAGGTCCCCATAAGCTATTTAAAAGAAACTATATCGGAGCAAAAATATTTCTTGATCACTGTCCTGTGGACTGGTTTTATTAATTTTGATGAAATATTTTAATCAAACCAAGCTTTAAAGCAAAACACAAATGCACATAATAGAAAACATACTGTTTTGAAAGCAAAGTAAGTAATTTAATACTTGCCATCCATATTGTAAGGCCATCTTGATATCTGCAGCACAATGATAATACTTCTGTATCTAAACTAGTTTTAACTGTATTTCCCTGCCAAGTTTTAACTAATTTACACATCCAGAAATGGTAATGTGATACCGACAGGTCTTGAAACTGGTACAGAATGGAGGTAAGGGAAGTGCCCCTTTCCTCCCTGAATTTATCTAAGGATTTTGTTTCGGATATCCTTTTAAAGCTGAGGTGGGCCTTTATAAAGAAGATGGCATTTCCTAACTTTGAAGACCCTTCATTTGAAAGTCTCTTACTTCAGCTTTAAGGAAATGGCTGTGATTTGTCTGAATACTTAACGTGAGCTGTTTGGCCACACCAGCAAGTTAAGGGCTTGGGAGTTCTTTCTCCCTCTTACCTGCATATATATTTCTTTTATTAAGAGGTCTCATCTCCAGTGGCTCTGCAAATCTTTGATATTGATACCTCAGACTGAAAAATATACCACAGGTCTTTGCATTTGATCCTCTGAAGTTGATGAGCAGGGTGTTCACTCAAACCCACAACTCTTTTTCTGTCCAATGCTAGTTAGGTAAGACATTTTGCTGTCAGTGGTAGAAACAGATGTTAATTGTGCAAATGTTCAAGTTCCACACTTACATATCCTAAAAGGGGAAGGATGTATTTTTTTTTTTACTATTATCATGCCTCTTTTATAATACATGCCATGAAAGAGTTGAAAGGAGTTTGAAATTCTCTCCTGTGACAATTTTCTGATTACTCTGCAGTCTTTAGAACAGCTTGAGGATTATGCAGTTCCACTACAGCTGGCCAGTAAACAGTTGTGTTTAGTGACAATTCTGGGAAATTTTTCATTAAGCAAAGCTGTCATTTCCTTTTGAATCCAAATTTCAAGGTCAGGTTAAGATTACATCTGAATCCTTTCTAATTTTTTGATTGGGCTAGGTAAGAGTTCTAAAAGCTCATTTTGACAAATTCTGCATTTTTCCACCTATGTCTGCATTCTTTTTGTTTACCTGGTATAGGGCAAGCTCAGTTTTAAGCCAGCCAGTAATGTTTTAACTGCAAATATTAAACTGAACTGCATTTCTGTTCTGCTGCAGCTGTGTTCTAGCAGAGCATTACTGTCTATAGCATGGCCAATTTTGTACTTCTCAGAGATGCACTTCATGCATTGTATGCTTCTGGGTTTTTTTCTTAAATATACATCAAGGAAGTTATAAGTAGCATAGACAGATTCAAACTGTAATTTCTGTTTCAAAGGCCAGTTTTCCAGTGTAGAGATTAGTGTTTAGTGGGTGCATAGAAAAGTAAAATCTTTGCTTTTGTATACTTACAGAATGCCTCCACTGAAAATGGAAGAACTGGTGAATGTATTTCACTACAGTGATTAGCTGTGCAAATTAAGATTAGAAGACAGTTACAGTTTATAGTTGAAGGAATAGAGGGGAACCAACCTGGGTACTTTTTGGGTTGAATATAATGTGATTTAAGAATCTGGAAAGAAAACTTTCATCTCCTGAGAAAGAGCAGAAAACAGAATGAATTCTAGAACCTTTGATACTAAAGTTCAGCAGAAAAATTAGGATTAAATCCTGTCCTAATTTGAATAAAATTCTATTGAGCAGGGTTCTACCCAGCATACTGATTTCCAGCTTCCTTTGACTAAAGCCTAAAAAAAGATTAAAGCTCCATGGCAACTACTATCTTAACTCCTGACAGCCGTAGTATAAATTACATCTTGGAAAAACCTAATACTGAAAAGTTTTATTTAGGTCACCAGTCAGGCTAGGAAATGGAAGGCTTGTAGATGCCACCCCAAACTTCATTTTGTCCCTTTATGGTATCAGTGAGGCAGAGATTTTTGTGGGAGGCAAATTGCATGCATATGCAGTATGAATTTAAAAATCTGACAAGTTTTAGGTGTGTAAACTTGTTTCATACTTCTGGGGGAAAGACTGCAATTTACTTGAGACTGTAACCTTCCAGTAAGGAATACAGCAAGGTTCAACGGGGAGACAACAGCCCAGATAGGAACAAAGTGAGGTTGTCACAACAGGTGCACTTGCTGGCAGTGGAGGAACAGTACTGGGCTGGGTTTTTTTTGGTTTTGGGTTTTTTTTGTTTGCTTGGTTGCTCTTGGGTTTTTGTTTGGGTTTTTTGGTATGTCTTGTTTTCAGTTTGGGGGTTTTTTTTGTTGGTTTGGGGGTTTTGTGTGCGTGTTTTGGTTGGTTTTTTCTTGTTTGTTAGTTTGTTTTTAATGGAGAGGGGAGGGAAATGGATGAAGGTTGTGAATTCATTTGCCCACAGGTGTTCCAGTTGTGCTACAGAAGCAGTCTCAGACTTGTCTGGAGATACTGCTTTCTTGTTGTTTGAGGTTGACAATGCATAGGTTATCAGTAGTGGCAATTAATATAAATGGACATTAAAAGTCTAGAGTAAACAGAACCTGTGGTAAACAACAACAATGCAAGCCCTCAAATTTCTATTTGCATGAAGACTATCTGCTACTGCTATTTACTTAGTTCATTTTCTTGTTCTTTGACTACTTTTGACCCCATCCTCGTTGGACTATGTGTTTTTCAGGCCCTGAAGAATGCCTTTAATTGTCTGAGGAATGCTTTATTAGATCCATTAAAATAGCCTGGATAGCCTGGTGGCTGGCACAGGGAGGGATTGGTAACCAGGATCATCGATCCTGCCCTGTAGTGCAGGGAGAAAGCAGGGCGGGGGGGTGGTTTGCACACTCCCTAGCCTGTCAGCTGCTGCTGGGCAGACAGGATTATTCCAAGGCTCTTTTTGACCTCATCAAAGTTCAAGTCCTCAATATTCTATTTAAAAGGAAAAAACCACGCATAATTTCTCAAATAAAACCAAGATAATATCAAAATTAGATATGTACTAGATAGGAACTACTTCCATTCAAAAATCTACTCGAGTTGCAGCCCACTGCATTCCTACATTATTGCCTATTTAGAAATTTTGAGCTGAAAATGTTTAACACTAACATGTCTTCTATTACTGGAGAAAGATGAGAAAGAAGCAGTGCCATTATAATCAGTTTTGTATGCCTGCAAGTAGGATTGCTTTTGCCTTTTCCTCCAGCAGCTGGAGTTTGATGATCACAGTATAATGTGCTTCTTCATAAACTGGATAAATTGTATGCTGATGTTCAAATGGATCCCAAGCTTTTATCCTGTGAACAAATAACAAGAACATACTCAAGAACATATAGATAGGTGGTAAAGTCTATAAGAAAAAACTAAATATGTTTTTTTTCCCAAGGGTGTAATATTGAGGTAACAAACAATTGTCGGTTGAACACAGTGAGTTGTATAAGTTATCCAGTAGAGCTGGGACACAGGAGATAATGTCACAACTACACGGCTTTTGGGAGGGCTTTAAAATATGGTAAAGGATTTTGTATTTCTGAGTATCAGATCATCAAAATTTCTGCATTGGTGAAGAAGTACTTGTATTAATTTCATAAAACTTGGAAATGTTGAATCATAGATGAAGTCATATGGAAACAGACAACTGAGATTTTTCTAAATAAAAATACATACTTCGGCTATGATTTTCAGTGCAGTAACCTGCAGTCTAATGATAGTATGCACCAGCATGGCATATTCATCTACATTATGATTACATTTGATGTAGCAATAGAAGGTAAGAATAATTTTGAGTCTTTCCCCTCTTACACAATTAAAATATTTGTAGTAAACTGTAAAGGTACTTCTGGATGATTTTATGTAAAGAACATGCAATAGAACTAGTGATTACCATACTAGAGCTATTCTAGAGTTGACTTCAGAAGATCTACTTCCCCCTTCCCAAAGCTCTGCCAGACCAGGTAAGTTAACAGAGAGTGTGTTCACTCTTACGCTGTGCAACTTTTGGCCCTGCTCGCTGTGGGGAAGGTCCTTAATGCATTAGCTGATGAAGCTTTACAGCCACAAGACTTGTCTTCCTGTAAACATGCTCTGCACTTTTGAAACCTGCTTAAGGATTAAAGATGATGCTTTCTTGAAAAGTGACATTTTAAGTAGGTAAACTTTTCTTTAGAAAAATCCCAGATGTTTTGTCAATGCTTGTGGCTGTTGCCACAGAGACAAAATTGGTCTGGGGGAAGCAGGTCAGACATAAGTCTCATATTTAATAAAATTTTTTTTGTTTACAACCCTCTGTCTTGTATTTAATGACTTGTCATCTGTATTTGCTGGCATGAGGTGCAATAGCAGAGAAGAAAGCATCCACAGATTTCAAAGGCTTGACTTTGTGTAGTGCACCAGAGTAGCTGAATGGCAGCTTCAGCAACCGCCAACTGTAAAAGGCTGTTGAAACTTATGAGAATTAAATTAATGGAAAAGAAATTCAAAACTTACTCGTAGTAATTCAAATCTTGCAGATTCCTCAGAAGAGGAATGTCCTGACAGTACCCAGAAACATTCCTGCATCAATTCTGTTGCTGGATGAAGGATTAAAAAAAAGATCTGCTATTTTTGGAATACAGCTTTGAGACAGAAGTTTATTCAAAAACCTCAGTAGGAAAAAGTTGTTAGTGAGCTACGGTCATGTTAGTATGCTTGCCACTTAGTAAGGCTCCTCCTTGAGCTTTACAGCCAAAGTAAGTCTGCATACAAAGATACATAAAATGTGCCCAGAATATAAATCTAAACTTTTTTTTACTAAATTAGGCACAGATTTTACATGGAATTACCTGATGAATATAAAAATTACATTCTTCCATTCAATTCTTTAGAGCTGAAGCTAAGTTCCTTAGGCTGACTGTGCTTTCAAACACCTTTTATTTTCCTACTTATGTAAACTGATACTAATTTCTAAGAGTTTGTGCCTTTTCACTCTGCCCATTTCTCCAAAGGTGGTGTGCAGGCATGCTCTTCACCAGGTGCTTTATCTCCTATTCAATAGCCTGTAACAGATAAGATTGAGGTGAAATTTTAAATCATGGCCTTGGCAGAATATGGAATCTGCACATAGCAGGTTCTGTCTCTGTTCAAAGACTGGCTCTATTAAAAAAAAATTAAAAGCCATGAATGTATAATGATGTTGAAACTGGGTTTTTTTTGCCTTAAATAGCAAAAATGAGGCAAGACACTGGCTGGAAGTTCCTGAACTAAAGCCAGGCATGCAAATACTGAGTAATGAGAGTAAGTTCATTCCTCTAAGATACTGCTTGTGTTTTCAGCAAAATGTGTAATATTAATTTGATACTAGTCTTAAGGAAGAGCACTTCAATAATTATTTAATATAGTACAATAATCAATGATAAAACCCCCTAGGACGTGAAGAGATTAAGTTCAACATGTTGCTAATTTTGTGCCACAGCAAAAAACCCCACAAAAACTCACCAAATCTTGTGAGATGAATAAATAGGAATTCTGTTTTCAGATGCTGAGTCATTATATGCTATTTAGTTTCGGAAACCACACTTACAGGTGGAGGGAGTTCAAACAAACAAGATAAAGAGATGTAGAAGACAATGACTTCTAATGATTGAACAGAGCCTAGAAATGAGGTCAGGAATCCTCAGTCATGTGAAAGTTTGCTTTCAAGAGGAAAGGGATAATCCATCTAAGTGAAAAGGACAATAATTAATGTCCCTTGAATGGAGCACTGGAAGTGTAAATAAGACACTAGGGAGAAAACAAAACAAAAAAAATGAGCTGTCCAACCATAGTGACAGTGAAGCACTGGAATATATTACTTTGGAAAGTAAAGATCTCCAGTGACAAAGATGCTACAAGGCAGGCTAGACAATTATGTTGACATCAGTTTAATTGTAACTGATCCTGCTCTTGGGCAAGGGAAATGGATTGGATCAGGAGTTCTTGAGCTGTGAGAAGACAGTGACATATCCTTGGATGCCCAGGTAAAGAATTTAATCTGGTATTTCTCCTTCTGCCCTTTTCCCTTAGAAGTTCCCTCTGAAAATCGTTTGAAGAATGTTGTACTTAGCCAACAGGACAGGAGGGGAGCAGAGCCATCAGATCCTCCCTACCTAGGGGTACATTTTGAGCATTGCCAGTGGCCAGCTGGGGGGACGCTTGTTCCACGTTCATTGCATTCCCTCAGCAAAAGTGAGCTGAACTGTGGTGAAGCTTATGCTACCCCAGCAGCAGAAAGTCCATGGGGAAGGCTGACCTTTCCCCTTCTAGTGAAATTCAGGTCCCCTACTGAGGAGCATTTCGAGGCGTAGGATGTGAGGAATGGTGTCATTTCCCAGGGGCATCAAAACTTGGATCAGGAAGAGGAAGTTTCTATTGATACCTGGCAATTCAGGCAGCAGCTGCAGAACACAACTACTCAGGGACAAGATTCTAGCTATTGTACAGAAGTAATACCTACTTGCTGGACTGAAAATAGGGGTGCTTGTGTATATGAAGGACCTATCCCATTACAGTAGAAAGATAGGCCCAATTATAAAATTTTCAGTACCATGGAAATAAATGACCTCCTAAAAAGGATTTTCAGCTCTGCTTTCTACTTGCTGCACATAATTAATAAATTAATAACAAAATAATTATATTCTCCACAGTCAGAGAAAATTTTATGTTCAGGTATCTTAAACAGCAAACCTAGCTACTCTGCTTTGGTTTCAACCTATTCAAGAAACACTGGAATAACATTTCACAATATTTTCTTTGGTAAGTGTTAATTTTTGGTGGAGAGAACTGGCAAAATGAGAATATGAATTTTTAGCAACTTATTCAGTCAACATAGTATGTAATCCTTGCTGTGCTAATAATTTCTGAGTAGTTTCATGCAAATATTCACCATCCAAATTCTTTTTCTAAATACAGCAGTCACTTTTCAACATGAAAAGTGCATTCAAACTTTGAAAAAGTAGTACTTTGCATTCCAGTTTCCAAGTTTCATGGTACGATACGATGGATTTTCTCTTCTTCAGTGTATCAGGGAAGCACCAGATAGGGGCCATTGTAAGTCAAGACAGTAGTGTTAGAAAGAGGAGAGATGTGCTGGTTTCAAGAAGGCAGAGTTGGCACAAGGCTTGCACACTGAACTCAGAGACGTGGTGCACGTGGTATGAACCCACTGTGACCTTTGGAGAGGCAGATCATGTGGCAAGTCAGTCACAAGCTCAGAAACTTTTATACAGATTTGTCTGCACTTTTCTTTTTTATCTCATTTATATCTAATTAAAAATATGTACCCTTTTCTCAACTTAGCATATTTACTTCCATAATTAGTTAAGTGGCATTGGTGGTGATCAGTGAACCTTAACACCAAATAAATCTCTAGGCATAAATCCTTTCATATGGGCATATAAATTTTCTGTATACATACACATAGGCACTTGCAATAACTTCTCCAGTCTGTTGACTGAATGCAGTGATGGCTGAGAAAGATCAAAGTGAATCATGTCAAATGAACACAGGACTGACAATACCTACAGCAGGTCAGATAAAATGTTCACAGCAAAGCCAAACACAGCCCACCAGTGATATATGCAGGTGACAGCAAGTAGCAAAGATTATTAATAAATTTGCAAAGTCGTGAAAAAAGAAATTCTGCTTAAAACAAAATGAAATTGTACAATTCTTATTACAATTTAAAACTTGATCTTTAGGAAGAAAAACAGATTTCCTGATTTGAAATCTAATCATTAGTGTAAATTAAGCAATTAAGAAGGGGTCTTAATTATGGTTATGACCCCAGAACACTTACCTATTTTAGGCCTTCCTGATATCAGATCATATTGGAAACTATGGAGTGAAATCAATACAGAAATAAGTGGCATAATAATTAAACTAGGAATACAAAGTTGGACAAAATAGCTTCTCAGATTTCTAACAGTTGTTACATAACACATCCATCAGTAAGCAGAACAGTATTTTGTGAGAGAAATTGTATAAACTTGATCCATTAGGGTATTGTTTCACACCTTTTCATCTTCACTAAGCAGGAAGGATGCACAATTTACCTAATAGGTCATCACTACAAATGTAAGGCTTCTGGAAAACCTGCTTCCTTCTCATCTTTTGTATATTGTAAGCACGTGGTGGCAAACTGCACCTAAAGTAACTACTGTGCACAGCAGTGGGAGATTAAGTCAAAACATGCTGTCTGTAACTCCAGACTTCAAGAGGTGAATGGAAGTAGTGAGGAAAATTGTCCATATGTTTACCTCCCATTAATCCAGGACTGCCTTGTCAGTGAAGAAAACTTAGGGATGACAGATGGAAAAAAAGATTGGAAACTACCAATTTAGACTGATGTCTAGAGAGACAGTAATGCTACTGAAATAGTATTTGAGTGAGGTTGGTCAAAACCCCTCCTTGCCCCTTCTCAGGCAGCTTGAGTCACTAATTCTTGCAGTTGAAGGAATATAATAATTGCACATCAGTCTGGTCTTCATCTCTTTGATTTCCCTGCTTCAAGACAAAGACAGTCCAGCTTTAGGAAAGGTTACAGTGACCTCATTTAGTTATTCCAGTAATTCATATTTCAGTGTAAATCCATGGCCTGGACAATGGATGTTTCAGCTTCAGCTCTGCAGTGTTACAGAAGTTAAAATTGTCACTTGTCTCCCTTTTGCTCATTGTCCTTTTGGGTGGAGCCTGCTGGTGGTACAGCTCCCTGGTGGCCTTTGACTGAAGATGGCCTGCCAGAATAGGTTGCTCAGGAGTTTTCTTTGTATTGCAGCTCAGCCAACTCTTTGCAAACCCAGCCTCTAAATTCCCAATGACAAAAAGGTCCCTGGCAAAACATCAGGATTCTTTGATATCACATGAACCATGTTCTGGGAACAGCACCAAAAGATCTTATCCAAACATTTCTCACAGACCTCACAAACACTAGGGAAAACCAACTCAGTCCAACAGGCACAGGGAAGAATGAGTTGCATCTTTCTGCTCCAGTGAGGTCTTTATTACTATTAGAGGGTTTTATCTCCAGAAAGCGACTTCTTTTGTCTCCCTCCATTTCTGGAAAAGGGGGCCTTACCTCACATTTCAGGTCCCACAGTAGCTTTGAAACTAAGAAGTAAAGCTGACCTTATCCAGACTTAAAGTTTCCACTCAGTTTGACAGTACACCATAAAGAATTTCTTATTTTCAGATTTGAACTTTGTTTAGAGACTTCCATGACTATCTGATGGATTTTAAGAGAACACCCTTTATGCTAACAGCTCGAGAAAATGGAATTAAGATGGTTGACTGAACAATCAGTCTAATTAAAAGTATTTAGCAGTTAGTTGTATGGAGAGTGAACATATGGTTTGCTCTATATATAAAACTTTGTGGATGATGCAGTCAGTGCCAGAGACAAACTCTTCCCTATTCTCAGAGAGGCCAAGCAGTAGCCCTCCCTCAAGAATCCTGTACTCTTTACTTTGGCAAGGAACAATGTAATGACCTGATTGTTTCTTCACAATCTCTTTCAAAAGGTCATAAGTTAACAGAGCCTAGTAAAAACATATTTTAAAAATGCCTTGCCTGCTTTGTGCAATTAATTACTTAAGTACACGTATTGTTTAGTTAGGTTTTACAGAAATGTAAAAATTAAAATCTATAAACATGCACATCCCCCAAATTTACTTTCTGAGTAAATTTGTGTTTAGTACCTGAAAAATGAGTGTTAGAGAATCTGGAAGAGAGGCAAATCCCTTGTTTGCAAAGACAAAGAGTTTTGTATCCCTCATCAGCACAGTTTCAAAGCTTTCTACCTTTTCCATTCTAACAGCATGGCATTCTGATTTTCCTGTGTTTAACACTGTAGCCACTCCAGCAATGAGATTCCTGCATACAGCATCTCCAAGACAAAAAAACCCCCAAAACATTCACAATTTATGACTAGCAATTATTCTGCCTACAGAGTTGTCACCATTGTGTTTTAAAGTTTGAAGTGGCTTGGTTTATGAATGTTCAGAACAATTCCATGCCAGTGATCTCCAACTTCCCAGCACAGATATATATGTATCCAGTTGCAACATAGGGCTGAAATCCTGACCTCACTGAAACCAGTGGGAATCAGGAGTTCACTTTGGGAGTTCTGAGCTTTCCTAATTAAAAAAAAAAAAAAAAAAAAAAAGAAAAATTTTTAAAAAAATCAATTTTTTTGGCTATAATTTGGCTGAGACATGGCCTAAAAAATTCTCCACATCAAGGTGTTGCAAGGATGAGTCCTTTGGCTAATGCTGTATGTTCAACTTGCTTTTAAGGAGATGATTCCAGCAATGCTCAGCATTGTGTTAATTTATTTAAGTTCTGAATCCAGCCCTTTGCGCTGTGTAAACAGGAAAGGCAATTCAGGCACAAATTACAGAAAGTAGTACCTTTTGTGTGTCCTTTTTGGCAAAACCACCTTCTAAAGGTTTCAGTCATGCTTTCAAAGGCAACATCATGCTTTTCATGTTGTCTTGTCAGCTACCTGCCCTAATCTGAAAGGAAGGCAATGTTTAAACATCAAATACCTGTGTATTTTGGACTTGCCTGGAAAAATTAGGTATGGCCACAATTTCTTGAATTCCAATTGTGTTTTTTGCCTGGTTATTGATCTTTGCAGTCAAATTGCATTTGAAGGTAATCTCTCCACCACAAAAAGCTAAACAAAGAAATTCAGGAGAAACACCTACATATTTGAGGTTAAACTGAAAAAAACCCCAAAAACTTTTGTAGCACAGGAATACAATATTCTGCACTTAATATGTGTCTGTGGTTTTTTCTACTGGGACTACCTTGGAAGTTTGTTTAACAGTCTACCTGAATGATCCTTTCAGAAATTAATAAAATCCAAAGAAACAATTATCCTTTATTAAAAAATGGCAACAGAAATGAAACCACTCACCTCCAAGGTGAACTGAAAGTGACTTGGCCATATGCCTGTGGTCTTCACATTCCAGAGTATTATCTCAGTACGGTCTGCAACATGGATTAATGCCATGAGATGACAGCCCAGATGATTAATGAAGCAGGTGCAAATAAAGTCATTGCAGCAACCCTGAGGAGCGTGAGAGTAGACAAAGGTGCTAACACTGAAAGGTTTTACTTGCTGCCCTGTAAGGAACAGCAGAGCTGTTCCTAGCAGGAGGGAGGCACTTTATAACAGCAATTGTTTTAAACTTTCTAAGACTATTTGAAAAGAAAACATGCTCTATTAGAATATTTTAGGGTCAAACTTATGTCAGGGCAAAGTGAAGGCAGCCCTGCTGACCCTTCCGAAAGTAATGGAGTAACACAGGATTTGCTCTTGGAGCAGCTGCCGGGCATGATAGGATGCAGGTACCAGAATCTGGAAGGTTTAATGGAGGTGTAAAAGAGCTGAAACTGCCTTCAAACAAAACACAGCTGGATGAAAAAACTGTGGGTAAAAGCCCAGACTTTTAGGGAGAATTAGACACCTAAAGTTGTTGAAAGGCTTCCAGTGTGATTTTCAAAAACTCCAGAAGAATTTAGAAAAGGTGCCCTTGAAGACCTCATGGGGCACCACCAAAATATTTTTAAAAATTGGTCACAACTTCCTTTTCTGAAGAAGCAAGAATAAAGTTTCTAAACATTTATTAGCTAAAGATCACAGGGAAGTAGTCATTAGTTACAGCTTCTCCCTGAACAGTGGTCACAGGATCTCAATGTATCAATTCAACAACCCCATCTCCGTTGCTAGCACTGAATACCCTGGCTTCTTTTCTATTTATGCACAAAAGAAGAGTCAATTAAAACAGAGAAAACCCATGCCTGTAGCCTTAATGTATCACACTGCTAAATAAAACCTCAAGACTTAAGTGCATGTACAAGGAAGACTGAACTGTTTCCAGCTGTGTATGCTCAACCCAGTTCAAGAGGTATATGACAATGTCAGGTCTGTACTGTCAGAATCAACTAGATGAGCAAGAATAAGCCCCAAATGCTCTGATGCAGCCAGATTTGGACTTTTTATACCAACTGTGACATGACTGGGAAGGGGAAGACTGCTCTGGCAGTGACAGTTTAGGAATAAAAACTAGCACATTGCTAAATACTCTAGTTAACTAAACTGCACATTTTAATGCTATAAAAGATTGTCATAGTTGGGATTTTTAATGTGGTTTGATTTTGCTATCTTCAAAATATCTTGCCCTGTCTCTGTCTCTGCCTGCACTGAATCTAGATGCAGCATTCATTATGATTTGCTGTCCTCTCAGTGTCATCACCATCTGCAAATCTAGTTTTATATACTTCAGATGTTCCAATGATAAAAACCACAACTGAATAAGGACACCAGCAGGCACTTTGGATGACTCCCTTTACAATCTCTTTTATGCATGGTTTATTGCTTCCTTTCTTTTTCATCCATTTTCTTCCTAACACTTTTGTCTTAATTCCTTGCAACTGGATTTACCTTTGCAAATGATTTCTGTCTTTGATATAGAGTATTGCCAGTGACATTTGAAAAATCAAATTAATGTGAGTGGCTGACACTTGTCCTAAACCTCATCATTCAAGTCCTATCAAACATACTGCATAAGTAATTATGACCATCCTCTCCTAGCATTATTTGCTATAGAAGTGGTCACCCTTAGGAAACCCATCATTTTTTTACATGACTACAATATTTACACAGCAAAGATTTATAATGAACCCCCAGCTAATACTGGGAATAGGACACCAACTGGGAGAACACTCCTGCACTGCATTAGCACAAATCTTGTTCTCAGAAAATTCAGTTTGACAGTCTCAACAAACGTAAAGCTGCATGCCAGATTGGTGAATCAAACCAGGAAAAAACACCCTTCAACTTATGTTTGGAAGAAGTATTTGAGTAGTTTTTTAGTGGAAGATATAGTAGGCTGCTGAAGAGAGGAGAGAACTCAAACCTACAAAATTTATCCGTGGAATCCCTTATAAATTTGGATTTGGTTTATATAATGACAATACATCAATTATACAGCAATGGAGTAAATATAAAGAAATTATTAACAGACCTGACTTCTCAAAAACATAATGATGGAAGGCTGATATTCAGTTGAGTTATGAAGAGGAACTTTTTAATCCTGAATTCTCAATGGTGAAAAATACTTTCTAGCAGTCTATAAACACATAGAATATAACCTTCCACTGAATTTCCTGATGTAAGTATGGAGCAATTCCTGTGTAAAGTCGTATCTGCTGAAGAAATAAGTATTTCATGTAGCAACTGGCATGAGTCTCTCAGATCAAAACCTTGAAAAATAAATAAAAAAAAGATACAGAACTGAGTATATTTCCTGAGTTTGCAGCTGGCATATATTCCTTTCCCTTTCCTGACTTCAGAATGAAGTATGAGGCAATAAAATTCTAAGAGGAAGGGAAGTCAAATAACAAAACAGAGACTGTGAAAGTATAACCCACACACAAAGCAAAAGTGAAAAATAAATCCAAACGAGAGAGAGAATTGAAATAGAGATTGAAATGACAGCAGGAATGAAGTGCAGAGAGAGAAGTACAAAGCTGTCAGAAAAAATTAGGAGGAGCATAAAAAGTAGCAAGAAAACTCCTAAAAAAGCAAAGTGAAGGGTCATTTTATAGCTAGTTAAATTCTGAAAGAAACTATAATACTCTTCTTCCAAAACAGTTGTAGAATTTTCTCCCATTCTATTTTCTTTGATTAAAAAAATCCTTAAGTGCACGTACAAAGTGTGTAATTTATCCAACAGCCACTGCTGAGAGACACAACTGTAAACTGCGTAAGTTAAGGTTTGTTTTTGTTTCTAAATCAATGAGTCTCCTGCTAATATTTTTGAAATTTTTACCTTTCTCTTTTTATTTTTTACATCTGACAGATTTATTCCCATTGAAATGCTGGAAAATTCCTACTACAAGTCCTGAGAAGTTATCCTATTAAATCCTACTAAATTATCCTACTAAATTAATAAGCAAAATAAATAGAGTAATAAATCCTCCTCTCTGAAATGCTGAAAAAAAATGTATAATGAGTCCATCATAAGTTAGACAGGATCCAGACACATTTAAAAAAAGGTATTAAAACCTCATGCTCCAGTATACAAGGCAACTTCTAACTGAGGAAGCCATTAAGCGAAGCCCATCAGACAGCAATTGGATCTTTGGAGGACATGACAAAATACTGTCAAAGCAACAGAAACCTGACCTGAAACTGAGGTTACTTGATGAGACTGTTACCATTTTTGCAAGACAAGGTTTTGAAACTGAAAAAAAATCCATAGGAAGTCTAAGAGGCTGCTAAGCCATAACTGGTGGTGTAGAAAGCAAATTTAACTACTACCTAGGGAAGCCTCTGTCTCCTATCAGTCCCAATTCTTATGACCAACAGATTAACGATTTTGCAGAAGTCAAGGATGCCATGGCACTGAAAATTACAAATGACCTGAGCAAGTAGCGTAGAGGCAGTAGGGACCAGCTTTGCATATAATTGCTCAGCTATAATTAGGTGTGTGAGCTTTCCTGCCTTTTGGAGAATAAAGAAGTCAACTCCACCTATTTCTAAAGACTGTTTTTGTTTGTGTGGTCAGCTACAACTCAGAAATGTGTAAGAAGCTGTTCTTGACCACCTCTCAGCTGTTAATCTCTGTGTCTCAACATCTACATATTTCTGTGTGGATGACTTATTCCAAGAGCAGAAGGAAATGTGTAGAAATAAGCTCATTTGTCCAGAAGGACCAGCACTCCTCTCATACTCTAAGTCAAAGGAAGATCTTCTTTTTGATGAAATACAAATTGATCTTATGATTTGACAAACTAGAACAAGAACAAAAAAACCCCTTTCACCTTGACCAATTGTTTACCAAGAAAACCCACCCCCAAGGAGTTCCTGCTTCATTGCCCTGTCAGTACTGGCACACCCAAGGCAAGGAGATGCATGTGTTAAGCCTTCGAATTTGCTAAAATTCTCAAGATTGCTTCTTGTGGGATTTTTCAGGTTCCTAACCTGTTCACCATAGCGCAAAGACCTAATTTTAAATAATTTTAGAAATCTGGGGGTTCATATGTAATAATGAAAACATAACTAGATACAATTTTAAAAAGGCTTGAATTTTAACAAGCTTTTATTGATATGCAATTAAGAAACCACTGCAGCTGAGATGGATAAAAAATTAACTAAGTAAAAAAGTCAGAACATTGGTCAGTATATCATCATGAATTGGGATAAACTGGAAAATATCAAAATACTGTGATTTTTTTTAAGGAAAGAAAACAAATATATGTTTGGAAACATATTTAGTTCAAAAATTCTCAGTCTAAACAAACACTTTAGACATTTGACACATATTTCTGGCTGAACAAAATCAAAACACTTAATATGCACGAACTACACCTTCTATACTATTTCAGCCAATTTATTTCTTTATAAACAAAATTTCAGTTTAACATATAGCAGAAATATCCTCCAGCCTATTTGTAGTCAGGAATTTTGAGATTTCCTTTTAAAGATGCAGAGAACCTATTCACGCTTGCTTCTACCTGGCCTAATTTTCTCAGGGATGACTAGTTTACTCTCAAAGTTATTAATATTTTGTACAATTCTGGTGTCCTTATTCATGTTACAAAGAACAGCATACATAAAAACCAAAGAATGATGACATGTACATCACAAGGTTTTGCTTTGCCTGCTTTGACACTGAAGTGAGGGTTCCCAAAAGAGATAATAACCTAGCATAGGGAGGCAAACTTATTTCCTACCTGGTCACCATCTGCTCCCAAGCTAACTCGAGGACCGATGCCCAAATCCGAAGCCCCGTGAAGTGTAAGAGATGACCTTCACCTGACAATCTCCTGAGAATTGAAAGTTGCTCCAGAAGATGGCAGATTGGGTTTTAGGAAAAATTTCTTCACCAAAAGGGTTGCCAAGAATTGGAACAGGCTGCCCAGGGAAGAGGTTGAGTCATCATCCCTGGAGGTATTTAAAAGACTTGTAGGTGTGGCACTTAGGGACATGGCTTAGTGGTGGACCTGGGTTAATGGCTGGACTCTGTGATCTTACAGGTCTTTTCCAACATAAATGATCATACGATTCTATGAAAATCAGACAGTTCTTGGCTTCAGCTCCCTCTGGTGGGTAATGCACACTCCAGAAACCAGCAACTACTGCTAAAGGTAACAACCCAAAAGTGAAAGAACATGCAGGTTGCTATTTATTTTTTAAAATACACATAAATACACCTGGTGAGCAACAATTACAGCTGAGATCAGAGTTAAAGCTGCAACTTCACACATTTGAGCTGAGAACTAGGAGATACAAGGTTCCTGTCAGAACAGAACTCCCTTCGAATTCAGAGAAGAGATGGGAGTTTCAGTCCAGATAGAAACTGATTTTCAGCATCTAACACTGATTAAAATAAAGTGAAGAACTAGTTAAATACTATTTGTTTTTATGAGAACATTCACTTGGATTTCTGTTCTTGACTGATACTTTGGCCTGTCCCGGGATGTTTCAGCTGGGATGGAGTTAATTTGTTTCCTAGTAGCTGGTGCAGTGCTGTGTTTTTAATTCATTATGAGAATGATGTTGATAACACACTGATGTTCGGTTGTTGCTAAGCAGTGCTTACCCCAAGTCAAGGACTTTTCAGCGTCCCAGGCTCTGCCGGTGAGGAAGTGCACAAGGAGCTGTGAGGGAGCATGGCCAGGACAGCCGACCTGAACTGGCCAAGGGGATATTCCACACCACGCAATGTCATGCCCAGGATATAAACTGGGGGAAGTTGGCCGGGAGCTTCTGATGGCTGGGCAGGGACAGGCTGGGCATTGGTCAGCAGGTGGTGAGCAACTGGACTGTGCACCTCTTGTCCGTCCTAGGGTCTATCACTCTCTCCCCTTTTCATTACAATTATTTGTATTACTATTATTAATGGTATATTTAATTATTTTTCAATTCATCGACTGTTCTTATCACAACCCATGAGTTTTGGGGGTTTTTTGGGATTCTTCTCCTCCCCATGGGGAGTGGGTGGAGTGAAGGAGCATCTGTGTGATACTTGGTTGCTGGTTGGGATTAAACCACAGCAGAGGCATAAAGTTTGATGCCCTTTCTAAAAAGCATTTTGTTGGCATGATTCAGAAAATATTCATTACTTGGCCAATCTCACACCCCAGAGATTCTTCATTTGTTAAAAGGAATTTAGTTTCAGTGAAAAAGAAAAATATGCTTTTAAATCTGTGATATCTTACCTACAAAAACCTGCAGCCCACATATTTATCAGCTTAAATAACTGAAAATTAAATCATATTCTATAATTTATATACTTGGACACAAATCTAAGTCCTTCCACAAGAACAATGTGCACACTGTATGGCAGTATCCCAAATACATGGGTTATGATAATGGCAACTTGTGATAATTCTTATGTTAAAATAAAATCAGTATTCTCTCCTCTACAAAATAGTTCTTAAATTTTGATTACCTCATAAAAATTCATGGAAATGTTGCAAACAGCAATCTGATAGAAGAGGCTTAGAATTAATAGTACTTTTCTGTTCTCACAAGTGGCAACAATAAATCAAACTTTAATTCTTGCATCCCTGTGTTGTTTTTTCTTTCATTCAGAAGCTTACTTGTTGGTCTGAATCACATACTGACAGCTGTTTTGGAAAAAAAACCCCAATGTTCCCATCAGAAAACTGCAATCAAGTGTGAAAACATTTGGGCTAAGAATTGTCAAGTAAGTTCATGTTCTTCAGTGGACCACCACCACCATACTGCAGGGCAAGGGAGGGAATTCTGTCCCTCTACTCTGCCCTCATGAGTCACCACCTGGAGTGCTGCATCCAGCTCTGGGGTCCCCAGCACAAGAAAGACATGGACCTGTTGGAGCAAGTCTAGGGGAGGGCCACAAAAATGTTCTGAGGGCTGGAGCACATCTATGAAGAAAGACTAAAGGCTGGGGTTGTTCAGCCTAGAAAAGAGAAAGTTCTCTGGAGACTGGATTGTGGCCTGTCACTACTTAGAGAGGGCTTCTAATAAAGATGGGGACAATTTTTTAGGGGGGCCTATTGTCCTAGGACAAGGGCTAATGGTTTTAAAGAGCATAGATTCAGACTAAATATAAAGAAGAAGATTTTTACGATGAGGGTGGTGAAACACAGGAATGGATTTCCCAGAGAGGTGGTAGATGCCCAGTCCCTGGAAGCATTCAAGGCAAGATTGGATGGGGCTCTGTTGAAGATGTCCCTTCTCATTGCAGGGGAGTTGGACTAGATGACCCTTAAAGGTCCCTTCCAACCATTTTATGATTCCTTGATAACTAAGCTGCCGGCATGTGTTTTACATTACAACTTTCATTCTGAAAGAAACTGTAGAACTTACAAAAGATATTTATTTCTAATGAATATTTTTCTCCTTTTAGAAAAGGAAACCATCCAACTTTCAGGTACAAATAAGAACCTGATATCAGAAGTTCTTCACTAGATATGTAATTTTAATTGGAGTTCTAAGCAATGGATGAAGCACCCTAGAAACCTCTCCCAGAATTATTTTAATTAGCTCCTCTTCCCTTATGCAGCTTCATATGTTTGCACTTACATTAAGTACCATAAGGTTTTTATGAGGTGAGGGGCTTATATGCATGTCATATACAGTACAGACTGACTTGTTTATAGACATGTAGGACTGAATCCTCCATGTGGTCTCTGCTGGCTAATTAATCTGGAAATTTCTGAATCCTCCTGCTCATGTATCATGGACTGGGAACAGAGCACATTTGTATGATCCTGCTTACAATACTCATAGTTCTGTGCTAAGAAAGAAGTGACTTCATTAGCTCTGATGCACAACCACTTCGAACCTCAGAGAAAACATCTGATTTTCCTTTGTTCTTCATATAAAACCTAGAAAAGACCTATTTGTAAAAAACTCCTGAAATCTGTGGCTTTGCTGTTAAATTATTATTTTGTTATTAAGGCTACTCTGCAGTAGTCATTTTATTCTCTGCAGTTAAACAGAATTTCATGACATGTGTTTTATTTCATTTGGCCAAACTCCAGGCTTTCTGGTCCTCTAGCAGAGCCTGAAGAGTTGCCCACAGACTGTAAAAAGAGTTACACATGTTTAAGTGGATTAAACAGTACATTGAACAGGAAAAGGCACTTAGGGTTATTGAGAAGTAATGTCTACTTTACATATTTATTACAGTGGTAACACTCTCACTAAAGTATTGCTTGTCCTACCACAAGATTCTGAGGAGTGCCAAAAACGATGATTTAACTTATTTTGTTACTGAAATCAATTTGTCCCCCTCTTTTAGGAAATAAGGTATTGCTGATCATTCTGGCTGAATGACCTTCTCCTAATTTTGGGCTTCTAGTCTTACCTGTCTCAAGAAGTTCAGTAGATGCTTCCTCTCTGAGAGCAAGTGGAACATACTTTTGAAATATGTTATGCAGTTTCTGGAAAGTGCTCAGCCATTTGCTCTTAGCTTGCTGCCTGTGCACAGATCTCTGCTGAAAATATCCGTAAAAAATGTGTTACGAGCATGACTAAAAGACAAGCTGTGAGAATGTACTGGAAAGTTAAGAAGCTGTTCTAATCATAAAACATGATTAAAGAACATCATTACTTCAGGTAGGTGCAGCACTACCTTACCAAATTGCTGCACAGTTTGGCAGATGGATGGATACAGGTTTGAGACTTACTACCTGTGTTTTAACAAGCATATATCTCAACTGGGCCCCAGTTACACCATCTCTAAGATGGGGATAAAATCTCATATGCCTATTTGATGACAGTGTTACCAGCATAATTTATAAAGACTCAGGACATATTTTCCTTCAGATAATATCTTCCAAATCTTTACTTCACTCTATAATGAGAAAAGCACTGTGGCCCATTTAAATAAAGATACAATTTATTTGTATGATAAAATGTTGAAGGAAACTCTTCGGACTTAGTATTTTTTTTCATGTAAGCACTTATCAATTAGATTTCCATTGATTAGAGAAGTGAATCACCTTCAGATTAATGAAGAATAAATTAATGTCCTTAACAGATTGGAAAGAAATGCATGTTTATTCCTGTACCGAACAACTTCTGAAAAGAAGGAATTCAGCACTGACCTGGTAGGCTGCAGTTTCTAAGTACTTGAAACAAAATGGACATGAGGAGAGCAGATTTCAGGTTCTTCAGGGAACTAGGAAGTGAAATCCCCTGGTAAAATGTTTTTGCAGGTGCTGGGGTCCATCAGTGCTGGTCACTTTTTAGACGACATTTCCTAAGGGCACAGGAGCAGCAATTGCCAAATGTTGGAAGTCAAACAGATAAGGCAGAAGGCTGGTTTGGCTGAACAGGGATCTTCTCTCAGAAATAAAGTGAAAAAGGGAAGGTGTATGCCCAGTGGAAGCAAGGTCCAGTGACATGGGAAGAATACAGAGATGCTTCTTGCCACTCTAGGGAGAAGATTTGTACAGCCAAAGCTCAACTGGAGATGAAGTTGACCAGAAATGTGGGGAACAATAAAAAGAGTTTTTCAAATATATTAATGGCAATAGGCAGTGTATAAATAGCATTGGCCTGTTATAGGTTGAGGATGGTCCCCTCACAAACAGGGACAGGGACAAGGCAGAGGAGTTTAATGCCTTCTTTGCCTCTCTCTTCAGCACGGATGATGGACCAAGGGGGTTTCAGTGCCCTGAGCTGGAGGACCATGACTGTGAGAATATTAAACTCCCAGTTGACCCTGAAATTTTGCGGGATCTGCTGCTCCAGCTGGATCCCTAAAAATCTATGGGGCCTGATGGGCTTCATCCAAGAATCCTCAAGGAGCTGGCTGATGTAATTGCAAAGCCTCTCTTGATGACTTTTGAGTGGTTTTGGGAATCCAGAGAGATGACTGGGAGCTAGCTAACATTGTTCTGATTTTCAAGAAGGGCAAGAGGGAGGACCCCAGAAACTACAGGCCTGTCTGTCTCATTTCAGTGCCTGGTAAAATCATGGAAAAGATTATTCTGGGAGATACTAAAAAACACCTGGAGGACAATGCAGTCATCAGTCCCAGCCAGCACAACTTCATGAGAGAGAAATCCTGCTTGTTGAACCTGATTTCCTTATATTTCGCCTTCCTTCTATTACCTCCTATTGAGGGATGAAGATGACAAACAGATCCTGCTCATCTGAAATGTCTGAGTCCAATTCTCTGTTAGAATGAATTCCATTTATACTTTCTTTTGATGATTTGCCAATTCCCAAGAAGTGTTGAGTAACACCTGCCTGATTACCATCTGTCTGCACTGCTCTTTTGGTCAGAACTGTCTCTTTTGATACCCCATGAGATGCAACACACCAGTTTCTGCTTTTGCATTACTTCAGTTAATTTAATTCTTCCAATTACACCTGTAAGTAATGATAAGATTTTCTTTCATAGTATTCTGAAATAATAGGACTGTCAGGCTTTTGGCCCATGAAACCTGAAAACAATGAAAAAAGAACACATACACAAGAAGACAAATACAAACCTAATCTACATACAGCACAAACATAACAGGTTTCTTATGGTGTGCATCAGTCAAAACTTTTACTGTCCCCTCCTCTTTTGCCTTTTAGATTTACAATATGCCCTTTCTTTACACACTAAAACCAGTAATGCACTTAACTGTACCCTAAATACATAAATTCAATAGAATTCCAAAATTAAACCCAAATATCTTACAACAAATCTTCGATGTCTCATCTCTTGATACTTCTTCAAAATTTCCAGACGTAGTGAAACATGGTGGTGATAATTTCTGACACCACCTGGAAGCCCCCACCTCAGGTCCATCAGCTGGAGCTACAACCTCTTTCTTTACAGTAGCTGTACAATTGAGGATAGCATTCTTCCATTAATGCATCTCTTTCTGCCTCTGATTCTAGCACAAATAAGCATAGTGAGCTCAGGTTGTTGTAACTTTAGAAAAAAAATCATTGCAGCTTTGATTATTTTGCTGTGTTTGATGGCAGAAGCTTTGAATGAGTCAGAGGATGAATATTTCTCAAATAAGGCAGATATTCTTACAGGGGATACTCTTTGTAGATTCATACCTGAAGTGATATGTATTGATGTACCTCACCAAGACTGTGTTTACATGCACATGCATGGCAAATCCCATTTTAACCATTCTGCTCACAAGACACACACTTTAATTGGAGATTTAAATACTGATGAGCTGGATTTAAATTTGCAAAATGTACATCTAAATCCAAATTTTGTGCACTCTCCTTCCTTCCAGCAGACAAAATTCTGAGCTTGCAACACTCAAAATATTAAACTACTCAGAATCTTGCAGGAAAGATGAAGGAAGGCTTTAGAGTTGTCTCCACTTCTTCACATAACAGAAATTGCTTTTGCTTGATATACAAGAATCCCACAGCTTCAAAACAAAATTTCTGGATTTGTTCCTGCATATAACTTTTTTCTGGTGACATTCTTTCCTCCCTGCAAGGGTTTACTATTAACACTTTAAAAAATATTTTATCATCTTTTAAAATACCTTAAGAGATATTTTAACATACAGAGAACCAACATATGTTTATGAACTGTATTCTTCAGAAGACTAACCAATCATGTTCTTAAGGCTCCAGACTCAAGCTGTTCCTTCCTCCTTCTTTCACTCTTCACTTCTACTGTCATCTTTTCTCCCTAAACAGATACCCAAAGAAGTTGAGTGTTTGCTTTTCATATTTAGCATGTGTTTCCTCATAGAATATCTTTCATTCTTCCCTGATCCTGCAAGACAGTGGATAGCCTTGCTCCCTCTGTGTTCATCAGTACAGCATCTAACAGACTAGAGCTTGTGTCTATGTGATGATCACAAAAAGATTCTGCCCAATTTTTACCAGTCAGAGATTGTAGAAGAGGTCTCCAGTACATACATTTAAAACAGGAGAAAATAAAACAGGAGTGACACATTGTACCTAGTGCATTATATTATATGCAACATGACCCAGATCATCTTAACTCACTCCAGGTGTGAGGCATAAATACCAGTCAGTAGTTGATATCTTCTTCCTCCCCCACCGAATACACCTTTCTGTATAAAAGCTATGAAGGAAACACACAGTGATGCTGAGCACCTTTTTTTGCCCATGCTAGGAAGAAAGCAAGGGAGGGATATTACCTGTAGGAATGCACCATGAGAAGAGTTTGAGAACCATCATCATGCCACGAAATTAGGAAACGCAAGGAAACTGTTCTTGCTCATCTGACTGAACAATTACTTTATACACACACACAGTAGCTAATAAGCTAATGTATTTCTTGCACTTTGAGCACTTTAAACATCAGCATAAGCAAATTAACAAAAAAAGAAATATACAAAAATAGTGGATCCATCTTAAGATAGGCTACTACAATTATCTTGTAGAACTTCACCATTTTAACTTTCAGACTGATTGTAAACCAAGTCCAGACAGCCTTTGTTGACAGCACACATGTGAATTTCTTTCACCCAGAGCATTAACATTGTATCTTCTTCCACCAAACGAAAAGGGATGGAACTAGAGCTCATTAACAATACACTAGAATCTGCACTGACTTCTGTAACAGAAATGTATTTAAAGCAATGGTTAAATCACATGGACTGTAGCTGTATAGTCAAGTTAAAATTATCCATAAGCATTTATAAGTCACATATCCACTGCATGGAGATAGACTCTGAAGCAGACTAAAGCCACTCAGATCCAGTCAGTTTTATTAAAGCAAATTAATTTGTCTCAATACCTGGCCATCCTGTTCAAAGGTCCACTTTGTACCAGGGACAGTTCTGTTACTTTATTTGTTTTCACTAAGTGAAAAAGGTTTTTTTCTTTTCAGCCGTAGGAGAATACTAAAACTCAGTTTTTGTATTGCTTTCCCACTAGCAGGGACACTAGGAAGAAAAGCACTAACCATCTGCTTCGACACTACTGTGGAAAAAAAACAACCCACAAACAAACCTGAAAAACCACATAGTCACAGAAAGAAAATCTTCCTATGAATTCTTTTTCATATAAACATCACATAGGCGGCTTTAATTTTGGTACATCCTTACTTCTGAGTAAGATTATTTCCTTTCCTTTCGCACTATTTTAATTTTGGAAATAAATTTCTATACTACATCCTGTACTTTTATCAGCTAAAGACATATGGAATGAGGAGGAAAAGGAAAATCATAATTATGCAATATGCCAGTTAACTAAAACCTGGTAATACTCTAGTGCTCGAGTGCTGATCTGCACAGAAGAACATAAAACTGATAATGCTGGGCAAAATTTGTTAACCAGCTACAGAAGCTGTGTACTTTTTATCGATGGGCTGCTACCTTTTCCCTGAGCTATTATAAAATCTGTGCCTTCAAGGTCAATTGAAGCATCCCTTTCACTACAGAGAGATCAAATGGCTCTCTGCAGTGGAACAGAAGCTCTTTACGTAATAATGCTTTCTTCACATTTGTTTTACCTGCAGGAAATCATAGAATGTATTACTGACAGAGATACTCGATTTAAAGTAAGATTCTGCTCTGAAGAGCAAATTCATGCAAGACTACGTTTATTGTCTTTCAATGACATTACAGCACACGATTGTTTGAGAAAAAGATTTCTTTCTTCCTTCTATATTGCTTCTTGAACGGTATCTTCCAACCTCAGACTACGTTAACTTTTCCTTTTCTGATCATTAGCAGTAATACAGATACTGCAGAAGAAACTCTGCCCTCAGGAACACCCACACAACCTCACTCCTCTCCAGTAAGGCTCTGCAGTTACAGCTTGGCTTTCCCTCTCATTGCTATGACCTTATCCCATCTCACAACATAAGGAACTTGTAATAGCTAACCATAGTAAGAGTTTTCAAATCTCTGCCCTATTTTTAACATGAATACTTTAAATACAACATCTGTAGGAACCACAGGCATGAATGCTCAGGCACAGTAGTGAGGGATAGCTATGTAAAATTTTCAGTCTGACACAGGACACCAGTGCCTGGATATAGATTCTCATATGTCTTGTGTAATTCAGCCATTTGGAGTCACTCCTCACTTTGCTCTGAATGAAGGAGAGAGAGGACAAAGAGTTAATGATTTTCCAGTGCCTAGTCAATATGTTTTGTCTTAAGTTATTTCTGAGAGTACACCAGGCTTTCAGAGGCTGCTTAGATGGGCTCCGAGAGTAACAAGAAGCATAACAGTCAGGCAAACAGAAATCCTTCTCACAACCACAAAGCAGACCCATTCTGAGACGAAGCCAAAACCATGTTGGTGAAAGAAACCAGAGCAACAGAAAGAAAATCTACAATCCTCTTGTCCTTTACCACAGCCCAAACTCATGCCAGAATTTAGCTTTTGTTTTGTTATATTGTCCTGCAGCAATGAAAATTTATCCCCTATGCTCTTCTAGATTTACATATGAGGATGTTTTCCCCCATCCACTTCCTCCTCCAATCCACCCAGCATTCTCACACTTCTGGTATTTGCTCTGTTGAATGAACATCTCCTCCCCATTTCATTCTGCTGTTAACTGCAAGAGCTTAGGGTGCCATACTGTTGAAGGAAACAATTTCCAAAGGGAAATTCCTTCTGGTTCATACCAGTTCAAGGATTTTCACAGCACAAACTTCACAGTATAACCCAAAATCATTTGTATTGCCTCAGATGAGAGGAGGATGGTATCCTTACATTTGCACTTTTACCAAAGGCCCTCCCTCTATGGAGAAATGCTGGCTTTTTTCCTACTGGTCTTTTACTCACCAAAACATAATTGCTCATCAGCTGGGCACACTTTATCTATCCACCCCACATACAACCAGTCGGAGCAGGACTGCAGAAATTATCAGCCTTGATTTCAGCGTATCTGTGTCAGGCTGACCACGGGGGTGAGCAGGATATGGTAGGCACACACTGCTGACTAATCACAGCTGTCACCTCTCTATTCAACATACTTAAAGGCAGTCTGCATTACTCCCTGGAATTTGAAACATTAGAGTGCAGTGGGGCATCTTTGGTCATGGTACTGACAGCATCCTGGACACTTGCTACCTTTAATTTACTGTTGCTAGTATTGACACTTGTCTTCTCAGGCCAAACAAAGCTCTACTGCAAAACTCATTAATTTAAATTGGTGGTGTAGCCCTACAATCAAGAGACTCTTGTCCTATTGAGTAATCACTGTTTTTCCACTACCAGTAGGTCTTTGCAAAAAAAAAAAAAACCCCAAAAAAACACCAACAACAAAAAAACCCCAAACAAACAAAAAAACCCAAACAAAAGACCAAAAAAAAATCCAAAAAACCCCAAAAAAACACCAACAACAAAAAAACCCCAAACAAACAAAAAAACCCAAACAAAAGACCAAAAAAAAATCCAAAAAACCCCAAAAAACAAAAAAGGAAGGTGGGAGTGGTTTTTTCAACAGTCAGGATTTTTCAGGAGTCATGATCTCTTATTTACAATTGTACCTTGCTTGCTAAGAATCATTACATTTTTCCCTTCCCTCATTTATCAGTGCTCAGGCCTCTCCATAATATCAAGTACACACATTCTTTAAAAGATCCTGTTCCAGCCATCACATCATATCAGAAAATGGTTTAAATGACACAAATTACCTTTCACAATTTACACAGAAGCAAAAAACTGGTATAAAAATTTCCAATGCAAAATATTTCCTGTGAAAGTAGACTTCAAAGTAAATACATTTACGAACAGAACCAGAGAAGGCTCTCAGATATCTTCATGAGAGCATGTGATTTACAGGCAGACTGGGAGCTGAAAAATCATGCATTCCACAAGGTTAACAAGTTACACACAGTAACACTATAAAAAGCAAGACATGTGATTCTTGTTTGTCCTTCCCCCACCCTCACTAACTAATCTATTCAGAAAACTTGTCATAGCAACTTGATTCATACACCAAGGAAACCAGCAAAGACGTCACTTCCCCTTGGAGAACTTGTGAATAGAGTCCTGCCTGTCCTGGTGCTGGCTAAAGCTAAATGCCCTTCCCTGCTACAGGTTCACTGTGTACTGCCAGAGCAACTTCTCCCAGCACTGGCATTCCCTGCTGGACGCTCTTGCTCAGACTGCAGCCATGAGTCTCCAGTTTACGTCAAAGGCAAGACTGCATTGTTTGCAAAAAGTCCTCCCTTTTGTACTTTACAACTTTTACTACATGAGAATTGAGCTCAAAAAGAAATCAGACTTTCTGAAATGAAGGAGGCTGTACACAGTGGAGCACACTCTTCCAAAGGGACATTGGACTTGCTCTGTGTGTACTGAATGCAACGGATACACTGTCCCATGCTCCTGGTAAAGTGATTGACCCTCCTATCAATAACAAGCACAGCCACCCTGAAGATCATTTAAACATATACCACAAGAGGGAAGACAGAATTCTTCCAGCAATTTTTTACGAACGCTTTCTTTGTAACAGAGCCCTTTCAATTTCAAACTTGCAAAGTGCAGTAGGCAATACCCAATTTAAAACAATAAACACATACCACAGCAGATAAATAGGCATTTATTAAAGTTCATCTCAAAACAAACAAAAATAATAAAGGACATTAAGGCATCTTGTATTCAATAACAGTTCATACAGTAAAGATGACTTCTCCTTCTTATACAAGAGAGCAGATTAGGAAAAAAAGAAGAAAAGAGCTCTCACAAAACAGTTCTCCCAATTCGTTTGATGGATTACTGACTTCCACTGTCCTACCACTTGGTCAAAAAATCCCTCCAAAGAATGCCTATCTCTCCAATGAAACAGCTACAAAATCCCAACACTCACTGAGACATGCAAGAAAGCACTTTTCCCCCTCCTCAGACATCCCACCACCTTTAAAGATGCACACTGGAGAAAGACCAACAGATGGGATATCACAGAGAATAAAGAAGCTGCGCTCTTGCTATAACCACTCATTTTTGAGCAGACTAGAATATTTGGCCTTGCTGTCACTAGTATTTACTATTTCAGCCAGTAACTAGCGAAAACAAGACCACAAGCTCTAGCCTGTTTTTAAATGCAACAATTTGTATGATCTAGTTCATACTAGATAAACAAATGACAAAGGTCTTATTTCCATGGAATAATTTATTTTGATGAATTAAGCTGTCAAGCGACCAATCACTGTTATAGTGCTCTTTTCTTCAATTGGAATAGGAACATCAGGAAATGTTTACAGTATCATTGGGTTCACTATAACAGGATTTTACTACAGACTAAATATAAATTAATAAACACTGCAGCACTATTCACTTCACCACACTGGCTCTCTATATCCTTTGTCACACTCTAACCGTCATTTAAGGCAAGTTTGTTGGTTGATTTTTCTGAAGACGACCACATGGTCTCTAGATAAACTTGTGTGACTAGATTTACAAGTTAGGAAATCGAGCTTTATAAAATGTTTACTTCAACAAATATGAAAGTTATTAAGAGAGAGATGGTGACCCAGAATTGCACTGTATTAAAAGGTGGAGTTTCCTTGTACCAAAGTCCTTTATTCATCATCTTTAGAACCAGTTTTGCTTAACTATAAAAGAGACACAAAAAAAAGAAAGTATTCAAAGTTTAGACTGCCATTCCATTTATTAGGAAACAAGAACATTATTTCCATCTCACATTGAACACGTGTGTACTTAATTTAACAATACAGATTGATTGTGCTACTGTACCAAGAAAAGCATCAAAAAATAATCCTTAATCTTAAACACTAAAGGAGCTTACTTTCCTGATCATGAAAGTTGAATTTTAAAAAAAGCAAACAACAACAAACCCCAGAAAAACCTCAGGGCACTGTTTCTATTTAATTTTAAGGCTCTGTCACCAGCTCTCCAAAAAGAAAAAAAAAAAAAAAAGATGAAGTAATGGAACTTTATCTTCACACATCTCTGAGAGAATTCCCATATAGAAATTTAGACAATATAAAAACAGACATTAACATTAACTTAGTATTTCTCAACTTTTAAAACTAGGCTTATAATTACTAAAAGTAGCAGGCCTATCATGAAATCTATCTGAAAACCAAGACATCCACTATAAATAGCCACTTTTAACTCAGAAGGACTCTGCCCAAAATTACCTTAATCATCTATTTGCTCTTATTTAACAACTGGAACTGGTGTTAGACCATACACTGAAAATTACTAACAGTTGTGTAAAATAAAATAAGTTTGCTTTCAAAATTGTCAAGCAGTGATTTGCACTCAATCAGCAAAGACAAGAGGGTAGAAGAAATCAATGCTGAGGGAGCAAGTAGAAAAAAATTACTCACTGGAGGAGCTGAAGCAGAGAATGAGGCTTCAGTAGGAGACAGCAGGGTGCTCCCACTTGGGACAGCTCCCTTTTATTTCTTACTTATCCACTGCCCTCCAGAACCTGGCAGCACCACTAACTTTATCTTAAATCTTCTTGTCATATGAAGACAGAATATTTGCAGTGCATTTGGTTAGCAAAGCCCTCCCATCATAAAATGAAAATTCAATTGCTCAAGAAATAAAAAAAGAAATACTAAACCAACGAAGTTCAAAGAGCAAAGTTCTTCAGACTAATACTCAGAAGAACTAGCATTTTAAAGCTTTTGAGAAATTTGTAAATAAGAATCCAAAATAAGCAACAGTTTTTAGTCTTTCTTACAAATCTTTCTAACAGTAAAAAAAGAGAACTTGAAAATACTTACATGCTGGACACATACAGAAATCAATCAGACACCATAGTCAAATCCAAACATAGTTAGGAAGAAAAGCAAGAAAAAAGTCTATCAGATCAGTTTTCTTCATATGTAAGTACAAATAATTTTAAATTTACATACACAGCATGTTCACACTACTGTATACAATACACTCACGTTACCTTAATTACGTCCACCCAGTTCCATCCTCGCGGAAGTTCCCCTTTGTTATCTGCAGAAAAAGGTTTTAATTTCAGCACACAAGCTAGGAGGAATATTTACCTTTCTTCAAAGTCAACCCACAAAATTCTAAATATCCAAACCCCTCAATTTCTGCACTCTGAAGCTATGAGGACAGAAAGAGATTTTAACGTCTTAAACACACTGCGTTCTTCAACCAACCTCAAAGTGAAAGGAGATGAAATAGCCTTAAGCTGTGCCAGGGGAGGTTCAGATCAGACTTCAAATTAACATTTTTCACAAAAAGAGTAGTTAGGTACTGGAATAAGTTGCCTAGAGTGGTGGTGGAGTTGCCGTCTCTGGAAGTGTTCCAGAGGTGTCTGGATGTGGCACTTGGGGATGTGGTTTACGGGTGATTATGGTGGTGCTGGGTTGATGGTTGGAGAGATGAACTTGAAGGTCTCTTCCAACCTTGATGATTCTCTGATTATGTGCTTCAAAGTAACTCTTTTTAAATAAAAAACACCTCAGTCCACCTGAAGTTTAGTTCAGAAGGCAGCTCCAGTATGAGGTGGGCTGACCAGCAATGATGAATTCTGTCAAAGAACTAAATTTTATGCAGCTTTTCCTTTATACAGTTACCATTAAGCTTGCCAATTATACATTAGGTTAGGTAGATTATATGCAGAAATCGCTATCAAAGGCTACAACTTACTGCTACAATAGGATAGTATTATCCAGACCATTATTGAAAACTGAAGTTGAACACAAAAGAGTCATCAGCAGAATTAACTGAAGTAATCAACAGCTTTCAAACAAAATCCTTCTACTTCATTGAAAGCTTTAAATAGCTGCAGAAACACTTATATTTCTAGAATACAAACTAAATTAGATGTTTTACTTTGGGTTCCAAAAGAAATGCTTTTATTTAGAAATTACATTATAAATAATGTGATTATTTATGAGGGCCCATCAACAAACTGCGTTTTTTGCTGAAAGTGAATTTTTAGAGGTCCCAAATCCTCTCCTTCCACAAGTATTTTTTGAAAATTTCACTTTTGTCACAAACTGAATTAAAATAGAATAAAATAAAAAACTGATGTCATTAAATCCTGACTCTATATAAAGTTGCTGTGATCAGAACTAACATCTCAGGCAAGAATAATTCATCTAAAACAAACAAAACAGAGACCACAAACTTGAAGTAGTTCGTCTTATAAACAAATTACTACTTACTCTTACTCTAGCAAGATGTCCTTGCTATAAAATTTGGATTTTCATACTGATCAAAGAAAAGATTATTATAGCAAACAAACCTGTTTTATCCGCTAGTTTTCGTTTCTGGGTTTTGGATAACTGCTCCTTTTTCTCTTTTTTCTTACTTGGTGGCACATCAGGAGTTCCAGTTGAAATACTATTACTTACTGAAGTCTGAGAAGGATAAAATAGTTGTAAACATTTTGCATATTACTTCCGTGGATATCTCTGTGTGATGTGATGTGATGACTGAACCTGACATACTGAAATATCTTTGACTGTCAGAAAGAAGCAATGCTGTCAGCAGCCTGCAGCTTTTAATCAACATATAATCAGGCCTGTACTTTTAAAAAGCATGTGTTAGAGACTGGAATTATTCTCTTTTAGAGTTGCAAAGGGCACCCTTTACACTTGTTAAGTTTAATCATGGAGTGTGGTTTAGTCTAAATGAATTCAGACTTCTCAAACATAGAAATCATTCCTTGTTCCTCAAAGCAGATCTGCAGCACCATCATGACAACCCAAAAGCCACAAATTGACCCAGCCCGACTACTTTAAGACCCTGGAGGTGCACTTATGCAATCCCAGGAAGGCTGCAGTAAATTGTCACCCCTCCAGTCCTCAGCAGCCCCTGTTTCAGCTTCCTTTAGTTTTGCTCCCGCTCAAAGTCTCCATTTTAATGTTATCCTGTGGGACATAACATCAGGCTGCAAACATTTTGGTACAACAGCAAAATAACAACCAAACATAACAACTATTATCATAGAGCATTGTGGCACTATGGTGTCCATGTCACTTTCAGCCACTAACATGTATAACCAATGAACTGATTTACAACTTAGAGAGAGATATGAAGTATTCAGGTTATAATAACCAATTTTTTTTCCCCAGTTTTAAAAGCACAAAATTAAAATCAGAATTCATCTGCTTACCACAGTGTTAACAGGTTGGTTTTCCATGAACACCTCCTTATTGTCTTTGGCATATTCAAAAAGTGTGTATGTCATAGCAGTTCCAAGATTTGCTTCAACTTCTACCATTAACTTGTCCAATATACTTTGCTTAATAGCTGAAGATCTAAAAGAAATCATTAAACTCAACTGTAAACTAGAGAGATGATAAAAAGCTTATCAAATAAAGAGCCCCACCCCAAGGCCAGGGAGTGAAGCTGTCATAAAGACTTACATTGCGTTGTTGAAGAAAGCATCCATCGATATGACTGGTGCTGTTTGTGGATATGTTTCTGGCCAAGAAACTTCTATTAGAAAGGCTTTGGGATCTCCACTTTCACCTACCTGAAGTGAAAAGAAAAACTTCATAAATCAACACTTTCCAGTCACTTTCTGAGGATTACAATGCCACTATGGAAGTCTATTACTTCTTTTAGGCATTCAAAATTCCTTGAGACAACTATTTTGATAAAGTTAACAGACAGAAAATAAAGCTGTTATCTAGAAAAAGCATTAAATTCTGGACATCAATATTAACATTTACCCTGCAGTTTTCATTCTAGAAGAAGCAGCAGAAGCTGTCAAACCTCTTTTTATGGTTGGTGTTTTTTTAATTCCTTAGTTTTAAAAGCTACTTTGTAGCATCTGCAAGCCAAATGTTATACTATCACATATGAGAATAGAAAACATTAAATCTTTTTTTCCCCTCACGCATCTAAGCACAAAGCAATATGAAAACAAGCCACAAGACAGGGTTGAAATAAGAATGATAATAAACTAGTAACTTAAGATAGCAAAAATAATGGGTAAGAATGTCAATATTTATGTCTCAGACCTACAGATATTTTATTTCCCTGTACAAAAGAATGAGTAGTAAAAGATTTAAGAAGTCAGTAGATGAGTCTGGATTAAAAAAAATAAATTACAGCATACTACAGACATACAATCAGAAGTAACTGTTCCACACAAGGATTTGGAAGACTAGCACAATAAGGTTTCTAAAACCACCAAAAATTCTCACTTTTTTGTCTCATTATAAAAATCAGCCTTCATCTAATTATGTAGAATAAAGTGTGTTCACAAGAGAAGTCCTAATCAAGGTAAGGCTATGGTACTTCAAAATTTTTTAAAAAAAGTGAAGAAAAAAATTGCTGCTTTCTTACTTACAATATCTGTTTCAGCAGAGTGGACTGACATTCAAAAACACTTGTTTAGTGATGAAATAAATAAGACTTTAAACCAAGAATCTGCAACAATTTTCAAGGCAGCATTTACAGTTCATTTCCCACTGCTACCAAGAGCAGAAGTGGCTGCAAGGTTCACAGGGTTCTCTCAGGAAAGCACTGTCTGTGCACAGAGCCAACCCTGCAAAGCTGCATGACCACGCTCCTGCTTGTCAGTGAGAACTGAAAGTTGGGGAGCCTTTCTTTAAATGATGCTGCTACATTTTAGCAATACTTGGGGGAAAAAAAGTAAAACCTTTGTTTAATATCAATTTTGAAGCACACTGATTACAAAACAGCTGTGCTCTGTATGTGAGACAGGTGCAAGACATGAGGGTCAAAAAATGCCATACAAATTCTTTCTATCTTCTCATGCACTTACTTGCATTATGACTTCTCACAATACAAATTTTTCTTCATGCAAAAGATGTAGGCATGTCGTATTTCCCCTTTTCAGGAAATTAAATTCATTACGAATGATCCAATCAGAGAAGAAAGGCTGCTCTTACATAGCTAGGATTCCAAGTGCTGTTAATTGACCTGTATCTCATTACAGTTAGTGACATTATTCTTAAGTTATTTGAGAAGTCACAGAAAGGTGATTTTAGATGGCTTCTCCCTGAAACAGGCACACAGCATCTTCAGAAGTGTCCCTTCTATCCCATGGGTGCCTAAGATTTTGTCAGTAAAGTTTCCTGGCCATCAAAAGATCTGCCTCGGTCTGTGCTCAGAAGAAGTTTCAGGTCTTTAAATTTGAGAAAGCTGGTGAGAATTTCATGCCAGAATCTAGCTGTGTACCTTGAGCTCAGCACTCCCTGTATGTCTCTCCTGACCAAAGACTGTATCAGTGCACACACTCAAAGCATTTTTTGGATTTTCTCTTCAGCAGGTTAACAAGACATGATCACCAGTCTTTGGACAAGAGACTGGAAACTTGTAACTAAGCAGTAGTTAACGGTTCCAAATTTTACATAGAAACATCTCTATGAATCTCCCTATTTCTGACCAGTTAGGGTAAATATTACACAGCAGGATGGCTCCTTCAGAGGGTTTGACAGTTCTGGCTATGCAGGCACAGCTATGCAAGTAGGATGCCTGGCTAAGGGATAACTGGCTTGTGGTGCCAAGCAACAGGACAAGAGGCAATGGGCAGAAACTGATGCACAGGAAGTTCCACCTGAATATGAGAAAGAACTTCTTTACTGTGCAGTGACCCAGCAGTGGAACGGATTGTCCGAGAAAGGTTGTGAACTTTCCCTCACTGTAGATTTTCAAGAACCGGCTGGACACAGTCCAGTGCCATGTGCTCTAGGATGACCCTGCTTGAGCAGGGAGACTGGACCAGATGACCCACTGTGGTCCCTTCCAACCTCACCCCTTCTGTGATTCTGCTGGGAGCAGGTTCATATACGTGACACACTGTGCTATGAAGCATCATTGTCAGCAAAAATCCTAAAACAACGCCCTGTGGATCTATCCTTTACTGCACATCGGATATCCCTTTGGCTTGGAAACCCCTAGTATGGCAACTACAAGGCAGCAGTGTAACTTCAAGGTGCAACTTCGCCTTACCCTGTACTGGAAGGACACCGGGCTGAGCTCCCTGAAGCACAGGTCTCCCTCGTAAATGGAGCGCAGCGCTTCCAGCTCCATCTGCAGCCAGGGCCAGAGCACGGGTTACCGACCGCAGCCCCGGCACGGCGCTCGCACCTGCCACGCTCCCGCGCGAAGCCGTGCCGAACCCGCCGCCGCCCAGCTGCCTCCTCCCGCCCCTCGCCCGCTCCAGCGCCCGCTGCTTCCCTCCCG
>VXAD01003979.1:270565-382902 GCA_013399195.1 Dicrurus megarhynchus
CTCCTTTCTCTCACTGGCTCCTCCGCAGTGACGTCTCCGCGCGGGCGCTCCTGACTGGTCGGAGGGGTGCAGCGGAGGAGCCCATTGGTCGCTGCCGCTGCCCCTCTGCCGCTGGCCGGCGCTCGCTTCCTGAGGCGGCGGCCTGCCCGCATCGCCTCCCGTGACCCGCGGCCGCTCGCAGCTGGCGCTTCCCGGCGCTTCCCGGCTCCATCCCGCCGCAGTGAGCGGCGCTACGGGGAGCACGGGCCCGGGACAGCGGGGCGCTCTTGTGGCCGGCCTGGGCCGCCCTCCCGCCGCCATCCTGCTGCCTCGCAGGCCGCCGTCTTGTGTGCAGGATGACCCCTCCGACTCACTGGGACTTCCCGGTGGAGCTGTGCTGCCGGCCCATGGCGTTCGTCACGCTCACCGGCCTGGACGTGGTGTACAACGCCGTGCACCGCGCCGTGTGGGACGCCTTCTGCGCCAACCGCAGAGCCGACCGCGTCCCCATCTCCTTCAAAGTGCTGCCCGGCGACCACGAGTACCCCAAGTGCAGGACGAAGGTAGCGAGCGGCGCCGGCCTCGGCTGCGCCCCGTCCCGGCGGGGTCCCCGCCCGCTGCCCCAGCAGCACGAGCCGGCGGCGGCCCCGGGAGCGGGATGCGGGACGTGGTGGCTCCCTGCGGGCAAGGGCCGTGCGCCGGTGTGCCTCGTGTGCAGCCGGCTGGCACCGCGCTCTGCCGCACCTGGGCTGCCTCTTTCCCCGATGTTGGAGGGGAAGCGTGGGATCTTCAAGTCAGGGAAATTGTGAGGGCGAAGGGAAAGCTGAGGGTATTGTGATGGAGCGCTGTGAGGGCGAAGGGAAAGCTGAGGGTATTGTGATGGAGCGCTGTGAGTGCATAGGAAACCAGGGTGCCTTAGTTGATGAACCAGAAACAGAGAAAGCCCGTATGGTTTATTTTTTAAAGTACTTGCTACTCTTCTACATAGCATTAAGGTACCTTGTAAAATTTGAGCTTCAATGAAACCCAGAGTTTAATTTTGGAGAAACTAGATACTTGGAATTAGTGTATTCTGAAAAAAACCCCGACCTAAACTGTAAAGCTTTTTAAACAAAGTGTTTTACTTTAACTAAGTGAAACACAGCAGAAGGAAAATCTCTGCTATTCTATCTGCTTTGCAATGGCAAGTTAAGAAGCCACGTCAATGAGTTTAACTATTGGAAAATTACATAATTCCGTGATGCTGGCAAAGACAAAGGATCTAAACTGATGTGCCCTTGTTCTGTTTTGAGACCACTGTTTTCAATCGAGCCTAGTATTTAATGGCAGTGTATGAGACATGCTCCTGAACTTGACCCTCTTCTCCAATCTTCTGGAATTTGTTGTTCTTTGCTGTTGAAATCTCAGACATCAGGTCCTGATGCCTGAGCTATTGAGGGATATGGTTTAATAGGAAGAAAAGGCTTGAGGGGACCAACATTAAAGGAAAGATAACAAACATATTCTTAAGTGACAAGAATGTAGAGGCAACTCCTTTTCTCCTGCTATAAATATTTGTAAATGGATTTTGTAGCTTGCTTCAATATCCTCAATATTTTCAGAGGACATCCTATGAGTGGTATATTCCAAAAGGAATCCTGAAGACTGGTTGGATGAACAAACACCTGAATTTGGTTCCAGCACTTGTGGTGGTATTCTATGAACTAGACTGGGATGAGCCGCAGTGGAAGGAAAAACAGCTGGAGTGTGCTACTCGAGTTGAAATTGTCAGGTAGATTTTTTTCGCTTGGTTCATAACGTACTGCAAGCTAATATAAGCATGAATTGCAAAATCTCTCCACATTGTAGAACATATAATTTTTTTTTCTTAAACACAAATTAAGGGGAACTTGAACTTAGTTTTTTACTGTGCGTTGTACATTAAAAAGCATTCTTAATGGTTTATTTGTAAAAGTTACTTAAGTAAAAACAGCCCCTGAAATTTTACTTGCTAAACTCAGCGCAATTGTTCTGTCCCAAAAGAGGGAAGACAGCATTCTCTGAATGGTGGAGCATATTGTTGTGTTTGGCTTTTCACCTATGTAGCATTCTTCCAGTGCTTCCATCTAGACTGAAATCTTACTTTGTTCTGGTTATTCAGAAATAAGAAATGAAGCCTTGACACTGTGCTGTGTTGTCTTTATTTTAGGCAAAGTTTGCAGGGAAGAAATACCAAAGTTGCTGTGGTTTTGATTCAGAAAAAAACACCATTGCCTCCAGGTACTTGACAACTCTATGCACAGTTGTGGAGTTCTCATTTTTCAGAAGGCTCAGTGGACTGAGCTGACTGATTTGTCACATTATCTGTGGTTCTTCATTTGATGTCATCTACGTTTATTAAATGCACTGTGACTGCAGGAAGGTGTAAGGATAAAAAGAGCACTCAGTATAGGTGACCCTAAACATTTGATACTTTTATCCCCAACTTCTCCCTCTTAAGTCCAAGTGCCTTTTTTGATACACAGGATCAAAGATGGTTTGTATAGTAGTGCATTTGGCCTGCCTTCTTGTAAGCAGGTTGCATTTTAAACATTGCTTGAGATCAGGAAAACCAGTGAAAGCATTGAGAACTTAGAGGAAGGGTGTTTGGTACCTACAAAGGTCTTTCATCTTAACTTGGTTTTAATCAATAAAATTTTGGAGCCATGTGGAGCTGTGAAATGTGATACACTTTAACCTTACATTTCTGTAGAGCTACTGTGTGCTTTCTAGTGTCTGGCAAACCATTTTTTGTTTTTTACTCTACCTGCTATATGTGTTTGTCTTTTTGGGACGCTACTGTATTTGTCAAGACACAGGATATTTAATTCTCTGAGAGATGAAAACCTTATATCATACTTGTAATTTTTTGCTAAAAACTGGTAGGAAGTTTCTGCAATGTGTTCCGCTGGATGAAGCACGTAGTACTCTGAAAGAAGTAAGAAAGAATGTGCTCTTGGTTTTATCTTTATTAGATTTTTCAATACTGTTTAGACCTTTAGGTCTACCTAAGGTTCATAACCTGACCTTTAAGCTTTTAGAGCTAGTTTGACATGGCAGCGCCACATACCACTTACTTGTACTTTCCTTGACTTCACTAGGGGAAGATGTTATTGCATCAGAGAGGGCAGCAGCTTTATGTAATGCTTGTGACCTTTCTGGAAAATCACTCTTTGTACTTCCACACACTGATCATCTTGTTGGCTATATTATAAGGTAAGTGACTGAAAACCCCTGTCTTGCTCTCTTTGCTGATCGTGGGTTGGCTTACACGGCAGCAGGCCTGCTGGCAGCATATGGTGCACACTTGTCTCAAAGGGGAAGAAGGATCTCTGCACAAGAGTTAGCAGAGCTCACTGAAGGGGCTTTAAACTAGACTTAAAGTGGGAAAGGGATAAAACCAGTTTCACTAAAGATAAGCCTGGGGTCAGCATGCCAGTGTTGGACTATTGGTGTGCCAGTGAGGGCCTTCATTCTGCTGGCTCAGTGGAGGTGGTGGATGGAAATCCATGCAATGCTGTGTCCAGCTCTGGGCACCTCAGTGCAAGAAAGACATTGAGGTGCTGGAGTGTGTCTAGAGAAGGGCAACAGAGCTGGTGAAGGGTCTGGAGTACAAGCCTTATGAGGAGCAGCTAAGGGAGCTGGGGGTGTTAACCCTGGACAGGAGGAGGCTCAGGGAAGACTATTGCTCTCTACAGCTACCTGAAAGGAGGCTGTAGTGGAGTACAGGTTGGTCTCTTCCTCAGGGCTTCCCTTCAAGCCATAGGATGAGAAGTTGCTTAAGTTGCATCAGGGGAAATTTAGATTGGATATGAGGAAAAATTTCTTCACCAAAGGATTATCAAGCTTAGGAACAGGCTGCCTAGGGAAGTGGTTGAGTCACCATTCCTGAAGGTGTATTTAAAAGACACATAGATACTGTGCTCAAGGACAGTAGGATGGTTTAGTGGTGGACTTGGCAACAGGTTGACAGTTGCATTTGATGATCTTAAAGGTCTTTTCCAATCTAAAGAGTTCCATGATTCTAACGGAGGTGTTGAGAGAGGTCGTAGGTTGAGATGACTGCTATGTGGCACACTCATTGTAGACCAGCAGTAAATGTTTTACCTGTTTGCTGGAATTCTTCAGGTTATTCTGATGAATTCCACACAATTTTGTTTCTCTGTGAGGTCGAGTAATGACAATCAGAGATGTTGCTTTTAAAGAAATATTATTAGATATCCCAAGATGCTCCCTTTCTCAAGTCAGGTGGAGGTAAAGTGGGCTTTTCTACTTCTACAGTGGTTTTGGCCCTGCTGGTTCTAAATGATTTTCCCTACTAATGTGTTGTTAGGTTTAACTCTTAGCAGGCTGTTGGTTTTTCCTCCCCTCCACTTCATGGCCGTGTAGTTCTCTGTTTCTGTTTATGCTAAGTGGCATCTACCTGGTTGCAAATATTATGTCTTTGTCATTTTATACATTTATTGTGCCTTCTGTTTTAATATTTATGTGGACCACAACTTCAAATAAATTAGGAAGGCCTTTCAGAAACAGATTGAGGAAAGCTAGACTTGTGTAGCTAGTCTTGTGTAGATCTAAAAAGAAGGGCTCAAACTAAGGCAAATCATGGTTTACTATAATTCCTTTTAATTTTTCCATATATTCTCAGGGAGAGTAGGGGTCGCAGTCTGAGAGGTTAATTCTTCTTTCACCATCATGTTTATGTATAAACAGTATAATTCTCAACATAAATTAATGCTGTTATTGCATCCATGCTGCTCACAAACTGCCACTGGAATTGATCAAAATTAAGTAACTGTTACTTCTAGCTTTTCATATTTTTTTTTCAGTGCTAAATTGAGAATATAATAACAGAACTGGTACTTCAGCCTTTATTTCCTGCATGTGTCAGTGCTGTTGCATGTATTCCTCTCCTGGATTTGGATCTTGTTCTAGTTGATTTTACTCCTTACAACTTGATCATACAGCATATGCTCCTTAGATCCTCACATATTGCACTTGGTGTTCTTGTCCTCTTTGTGTTCTCCTCCTGTGAGTTGCCTTGGGCTATTTCTCTTGCAGACAAGTTCCACTGTTACCTCTGCAGCTGAGGCAGCTGCTGATGTTTGGACAGAATGATGAAAACCTAGTCTGTACCCCCATAATCTTATTTCCTGCTGTTTTTTCCTTCCCACTCCTTCTCCCACAGTCCAGCAAATAAGATGCTGTTCAGACATATCCTGTGAGCCTCAGCAAGGTTTGCTTGTTTTGATTTAGGGCCATCTCTCCACTTTCTATTGCCTTGCAAAATCCAAATAGCTTATCCTCAGACTATTTTAAATACTAGAGTTCATTGTATGAGAAGTTAGTATATAAAGCTCTCAAACTTACTTGTTCTACTTCTTAGTACCCCTTTTGTGAAAGGTTTTTGTCTGCAGACTTACCCTGTGTGGTAACTTAAAGAAGAGTTTAGTAATATCACAAGGTCCTTTGCCAACACTAAAATAAACGATTAAAAGTAACTTATTTTTAAGAACTTCAGAATTTCTTTGTATGTGGGAGAAACTTTGTGAAACTTATGAGCAACTTTGTTGCAGGTTGGAAAATGCTTTCTATGAGCATGCGCAGACTTACTATTACACAGAAATAAGAAGAGTTAAATCTCACAAGGAGTTCTTGAACAAAACCACTCATCAGGTAATGTTACCCTGTTTTTGAAATACTGTGGAAATTATATCCCATGTTAAAACATGAAAATAAGGGTTTGTTGCTTAGAGGTTTTTATTCCCCCCTTCCAACTTGAGATGTCCTTTCTTAGTATAGGAATTAAATCTGGCTTTATTTTCTGCAATTTAAACTTTTATTTTTATGGGGTTTTTTCTTACATTTGTCTTCCTCACATCTTCCTTAGAAGAGCTGCAGGCCAAAATTAAGTTCTCAGATTAAAAAAAGAAAAACTTCTCATTTATCTACATGGTTTGACCTGTTTGAGTGTAGTATCTTAAGTTGTGGGATGTAGTTAGATATTTTGTACTCACAGTTGCACTTGATTTCAGTTTTTAACTTTTGCTTTTCACATCCACTCAGACACATTATGTTCTGCTGTGATTGCCAGCTTCCCTCTCTTGGAGCTCCGAAGTGGTGAGCTCCAAACCACAATCAGCTCTGTTGGCATAGAGATTTTGAGGTGTTACAAAGCCTCTCCCTTGTGCCAGAGTAACAGGCTTTGAATAGATTAAATCTATTGAAAGATCACTGCTGTGTCATGGTGGCAGAGAGAACTATTAGGAAACAGTTGCAGTCAGTTTTTCAAGTCACGTGCTGTGTTGTGTAAACCTCTGAAGTTACCACCCGTATCTGTTTGTACGTAGCAAGGTGTGTCTGGATGTTTGTGAACGATGTACACTGGTTGTGTTTTGCAGCTTTTGTTTGTTAGACACCAGTTCAAAATAGCCTTCTTCAGTGAGCTGAAACAGGATACGCAGAATGCTCTCAAGTAAGATTCGTGTTATCTTCCCCCACCCTCTCTACTCCAAATTACTGCTAAGCCATAAACTGTGACAGACATTTTCCTGAATGCAGAATTATTTAAGCACGTATGCAAGGGGCAAGTTCTTCACTGGGAAGAACGCTCTGATTGGAAGGCTGTTTCTCGCTGTCAGCAGTCCTGTTCTAGAACTTTATTATCATGTGTGATTTAACTCTGATTATTCCTGCTTAGGAATTACAGAACTGCGTATAATCTTGTGCATGAATTGAGGGCTCATGAAACAAACATGCTGGAAATCAAGACCATGGCAGGATTTATAAATTACAAGGTAACAACTGTACCTCTAGTCTTTGACAACTGTTACTTAAAAGAAAAAAGTTGATACACCTTTAATGGGGAAAGGTTGTAAAGTTCCATTTTATATTCCTTTTATAGAGATGGATTAGAAAGAGTTATCATTGGAACACCAGTTATGCTCAGACTTGCAGAGACTTCTGAATTCCACACAAAAGAAAGATCCTTATCTCGAGTTTGGGATTATCTTGAAGGATTTGAGTTCATTTGAGATGCAGTCTTCTGAAAGACTAGACTCTAACTCTCACTCTGTGCAAGGAGAATGAGCACCAGGGCTGCTTGTTCCTTGAATGTTTTTGTCTTCTTGCAAAGCTTAGGCCAATATAGTTCAGTTACTGCTTATTAGGGGGAAGAAAGTAACTCTCTAAGAATCAGTCCATACTTCTGTGGTATTTTGGGGGCTTTTAGGTAAAGCAAAACTATCCCACCGTTTACAAGAGCCTTGGAGTTGGATTCCATCAAATTCCATTTGTGGACTGCAGGCTTCAAAATAATGATGTTTCTAGAGGCTCTGAAGTTCCCTGTTATATTTGGCAGTGAGTTATGCACTCTTCCATTGATGTCTTGGGGAAGAAGGGGATGATAAATAGTATTAGATGAACTAGAGCACCACATGGTTTCAGGTGTAGTACATTATGGTTTACATCTACTTTTCTCTCTCTGTTTTTTATGCAATTTTTGCTCTTCAGAAATATGTAAAATTAGTTTGGGGGGGTGTGGGGTAGTCGAGCAGTAATCCTTAGCAGCCTAACAGTGCCTTTTCATCTTATTTTTATTTTTTCCTAGATCTGTCGCCTCTGTTTTCAACATAATACTCCACTGGATGCTATTGCACAGTTCAGAAAGCATATTGACCTATGCAAGAAAAAAATAGGAAGTGCAGAACTGGCTTTTGAGCATGCTGCTTGGATGTCTAAACAGTATGTTTTTGCTTAGTAGTGTTTTAGATAAACAGTGAACTTCAAAAGGTTTACTTGTCTAGACAATATACAATTTCTTACTTCTCTAAGAGATACAAAAGAACATAAAATATACTGTTGTTCTCTTTTGCATTGATCATTGACTACTTTTCTCTTTGAGTGAACAGAGTATGACACAAATGCAGCCGTAGAACTTAGATGCAAAAGTTCAAAGAAATATAATCTGTCTTAAGAGTAACCAGAACTTTTAATTGTAGGGTACCTTTCAGTTCAAATTGCTGTTCTGTACATAATCTTGGTTATGAATGTATTTTTGACAGGTTTCAGGCTTTTGGTGACCTGTTTGATGAAGCAATTAAGCTGGGATTGACAGCCATTCAAACTCAGAATCCAGGTTTCTATTACCAGCAAGCAGCCTACTATGCACAGGAACGGAAACAACTAGCAAGTATGCTCTGTAACCATGATGTAAGTTGGGAGGGGAAAAGTGCTTGGTAATTAACTAATGTAGTCTTAAATGGAAGTGGGACAATCTGTAATATGTGTAAATGAAATCCATTTCATTTCAAAGGATATGTGTCTTTGTGATGCTGCTTAACATTACATGTATTTGTTATCTATGGAAAAAGTTGCCCCAGAACAAATGCATTAGTATTTATTACAAATAATTCTGACATGTTTTTAAATTTTTTTTTTGGTACACTTTCTACATCTCTGTATACTTGAAAACTCACTTTGTTTCTCCAGTATATTTATATATCTGCACTGTATCTGGTGGCTTATAGGAAGCAGAGAAACAAGAGCATTACTGTATGGGGGGTATTGTTTTGGTATTTTTCTGACACTTGCCTGGCAGAAAATGAAACATGAACCCTTTTAATTACTGTATTTGAATTTACAGTCTTCTGTGACATATCCCAGTCCGGACCCCCTGGAAACACCAACTGGAGTGCTTGACTTCTATGGGCAAAGACCATGGCGGCAAGGAATATTAAGTATGTTTCTGTGTCTTGTATCTGTGGAGTTTGGACAAACTTATTTAGCTGCTTGTCCTGCCAGCTGACTTAGTGGGCATCAGCGTGTAATCCCTGTTCCACTGAGATGGATGCAGGGCTGAGGCCTCACTCTCCTATTAGGTGGTGGTATGACTTGAGCAGGTGTCAGTTGGAAGCACAGGAAATGTGCTTGATCTCTATGATGAATAGAAAAGGGAACCTCAGGTTTTGCAGATCTTCAGCAAAGTTGCATAGGTGTACAGCAGCTCTGCTGCTGCTTTGTTTCTACTGCTGCCTAAGCTACCTGTAGTCGCCATGATGCAGGAATCTCTGACTGCAGTGAAATGTGATCCTTTGAAGAGAAGTCAGGGAACTGGATGCAGCAAAAATAATGATGTTTGTGAATGCAATTGTTATAAATTGATCCTGCCATCCACACTGCATCTTGTCAACTGCACACAGGAGCTCAGGACTGGGTTTTTTGTTGTTCTTCTGAAAAGGTTTTTTTGGTGTTGAAATAGATTGAGAGGATGCAATGACTGGATTTTAGTCTAAGAAAGGAATTTGATTTTCCTGTTAAGGAGGATGTTTCCTCAGAATTTCAGACTTGGCATTGTAACAGCTCTGAACTATATATGAATATATATACAGTTTTGAGATCTTCATTGTTGTCTGTGGTACTTCCCTTTCTCCCTTTCCATTTGGTTTCCCATATTCTCTGCATATCCTCTGGGCTTTGCCACTTTATCACTGCCCTCTTTTAAAGATTTTATTTCATTTACTGTAGATACAGTACTGTTTAACCTCTTTTATCTTCCAGTCTTACTGTTCTAAAATTACTTAGAATCTACTGCTGAGGTTAAACAGTTTAAGATGAAGAGAAACTTTATGTATGGATATATTAAAGTTTGGGGTTTTTTTTTTATTCCAGCAAGAGTTTGTAGTCTTTTAAAGCCCTATACAGTTCTTAATACATTGGATTTCTCTGTTGCTACAAAAATATAAGCTTGAATCCATGCTTGAGATCAGATTGGAAAAGGGCTAATTTGTCTTAATGTACACACTTTAAATCTTAATAGATGCAATATAAGGACTAGGTGGTTTTACTGTAATTTGCTGATTTTGGATAGATTCTTTTAAACAAGGGGAAAGATAGTTATGTTCTAGAATTTCCCTTCTAGGGAGATACATCTGCCTGTGAGGTAAAAGAATGTGTGAGTGTGTTTGAGTTGAAGCTTGCATTGCATATGCTCACGGTATAAATAGTTCCCTTTGGGTCTGGACAGAATTCCAGTTTCATGGATTTTTTCATTGTCTTATGCAGGCTTTGATCTTTCTGATCCTGAAAAGGAGAAGATGGGAATTTTATCGCTACAGCTAAAAGAGAAAAATGTCCTTCACTCGGTAAGTTTTATTCTAAAAAAAACAATCTGATTTTTTAACACGACCCTAATGTTTGCATATATAATGATATCAGTAATGGTTTTATCTGCTAGGAGCTAATAATCACTTTGTTGAGTAATGCTGTCGCACAGTTCAAGAAGTACAAATGTCCAAGAATGAAAAGTCATTTGAGTGAGTATAGATAATCAGATGCATTTTTTAAATTTAATTTTGCAAAGGCTTTCAGTAATGATCTGTTTGTTTTTTTTTTATCAGTGGTTCAAATGGGAGAAGAATATTACTATGCTAAAGATTATGTCAAAGCTTTGAAGTGAGTATCATTCATGACTGCTTCTTTTACATGCTATCTTCTCACTAAGACCCTGCGGCTTATTGCAGTGGAATAATGTTGGAAGCTCATGTAAGATGCTCCTTGTATCTGGCTGTGATTGAAGCACAAGCTATTGAGTCTATGAACCCCACTTATATTAAAGAAAGCAAAACAGATGAGTCAGTTATTAGAACATAAAAAGTTCCTGCTCTGAACTGTTGTGGGGGTTTGCCATATTGGGCAAATACTTATTTCTAGCTCACTGATTGAGTGCTGTCTATCTGTCTCTCCTGTTTGAAGTAGGAGAGATGTATTTATTGTTGTTAGTAGTTGACTGGACTTTACATGGAAGAGAAGATAGGCTACGATAAGCAGATCAATTTGTGTCAAGCCTGATTGCTCTATGAACAAGCATTTTTTGTTTCTGTTAGGCAGATTTTTCTGAAGTAGGCAGAAATCTTTGTCTTAAATAGTTAAGAAGAGTTTAAAAAAATCACTTCTCCGCTTTGCTAGTAACAGCAGTCAGTATTAGGAACGTATTAAGGTGTGTGGCTTTGCCTGATAAAGATTGATGCATGTGTTGTGGGTCTTTGAACCTCTTGAAGGGAGTAGGGGATAGGAAGTAGGAGAGAAAAGAAACATCTTGGCTTAAGGAATGTTAAATTTCTTCAGTTTGGAAGGGGACTTTATTGTGGGGGTTTCGTTTGGTTTTTCTAAATACTTACTGCATATTCAATAGTAAGGCATATTTTTAATGCAATATTGGACAAAGGCACTTCTGTCCAGTTGCTGTTTTGCTAGTTCTTTATGTGAAGACAGATGAGTTTTCTTGTTGTTCTCTTGTGAAAATTTTTCTAGCTCAAACTAGAAAATTCAGGGAATAAATGTTTCTTTATCATAGTTTCATGCTGTTTTCAATAAATCATTGCCATGTATGAACAGTAGACTTGACTTTAATGTAGCACTTGTATTAGTGAAGATGAATTTTTTATTAATGTTACCAAATAAATGCAAGCTTCTAAAAAATATTGGTGAGCATAACTTGTTTTCTCTCAACTTTGCTGTGTTGCAGGCTCTTGGATTATGTTATGTGTGAATATCGCAGCGAAGGATGGTGGACCCTCCTCACTTCCATATTGACAACAGCACTCAAATGTTCATATCTGATGGCCCAGCTCAAAGATTATATAACCTATTCTTTAGAGCTACTGGGCAGAGGTATTCTTTTAAAAAATACACTCAGCCTATCCAGAAAAATTTAAGTACATGTGTTTTGAAATATGACAAATCATTGTCAGACACAGTGCTTACAATACTGCAAATTATTTGAGTACAAAGTAACTGTGTACTTGTGCTGGATTTTTACTACCTTCTGTGGTACACTGGAGTTGAGTTTTCTTTCTCTTATATTATAAAATTCACTGCATTCAAATAGACTCTGTCAGGATATCTGAGACACAGCTTCATTTGAGACTGTTCAAATAATGTAACAGGAACTTCCTGAGCTTTGGGACGGGAAAGAACTGTAGTATAACTAAAAGAGAAAAAACATTTTTTCTAGTAACAAAGCTAACACGATTTTTCTGGGCTTTAATATCCCAAATATGCTTCTCCCAGACTTTTTGTAGAACTCTGCTGATGAAATATGTGTGTGGGATGTTTTAGGGGAAAAAACATGGCATAGGATGGCTCCACAGTAACAGTGCAAGCACTCTGGTCCATGTAATGCCTGCTCCTTGGCATTGCAGAAATAATCCTTTTGGGCCCTAAATTGCTAATATACCACTATTACAGCAGGTGTGGTAAAAATGGGTTTGCATCTTCTTACAGCTAACCAGGCTACTGTGCTTTGTATTGAAGAATAACAAACAATGCAAAACCACCTTTCTTCAAGAAAAAAATGCTTATTTTAAATAGTCCTTGTTTCTTCCTGTCACCTTCTGCAGTTGTTTTTTCTAGTAGTATCTGAGCTGGCCTCTTTGCATGTTCCAGACTTTTCTGTGCTTTCTTCTGTTTTTAAACATAAATAATAAGAAACTATAAGCATTATTTTTCTGGGGCTTTGCTTCAATAAATTACAAAATGCTTGTCTAACCGAAAAATATTTTACTTGGTTCTAGTGGAAGTAAGAGGAAACATTTAAAATGGGAATGTCCTTCATTACTGGTAGACAGATGTCAGAATTTTTATCCCTGGAATGTGATATTTGAAAGATGCAATCTGAAGGAAAGATTTATTGTTAAATTAAAAAAAAAAAAAATAGAGACCCTTGCTTCTGTCTTGTAATCTTAGTTTTGTTCTGTTTATTAGCATCTACTCTTAAAGAAGATCAGCAATCTCGAATAGAAAAAAATCTCATAAAAGTTCTAATGGTAAGTGGCAGAACTCCTACTACTCCCTTTAAATAATCCTGAGAGTGGTCAGTGTCTGTAATCTTCTTTTTTTTGTTCTTTGTAATCTTTTGCCTGCATACAGAATGAAAGCCCTGATCCTGAACCTGATTGTGACGCTGCTGCTGTGAAAGCATCACAGAAATTGTGGGCTGACCGTGTTTCCTTGGCAGGCAGTAATATTTTTACAATAGAAGTCCAAGATTTTATACCATTTGGTAAGTAAGAAAGCAAATTTACACCAGATCATAAATTTGGATGTAGTTATACCTTGAAAACAACCAATTAGGATGAAAACATGAAGGGTTTATTAAAGCCAGCAACAGTGCTCCAGCATTGCTCTGTTCCTTGTCTAAATCTACAGGTTAAGAAATAATGAGAGAAATCATTGATCTCTTATCCCTGATATGGATTACTAAGGAATTCCCTGCTTTTTGAAAGACTTCTGACATTCTGGTGTGCTTTGAAGTAGGACTCTGAGGAAAGAGGGCAGAATGTGTGCGAAGTAATACTCACCGTTGAAAAAGGGACATGAGTGACATCCAAGTGTATAGGATTATGTATTTTCTACTGGATATCTGCATCTCCTCTCTTCTGCAGATGTTTTAGGCAAGTGCTGAAAGGTGGCTTTCTGTGACAGTGTTAGTAGCTAAATTTGTCCCACTTGCAAAAGAGAGTTCTGGGAGTATACACAAATACACAAGAGCAATTCTTGCCACAATTATTGCAGGAGTGTGCTTCTGGAATTTAATGTTATAGTTTATGTTTAACACCTACTTCTTGTTTCTCTTTTATTTATTTTTTTCTTTTTTTAATTCCAGTACAGTGCAAAGCAAAATTTCTTGCTCCTAGTTTTCATGTTGATGTTCCTGTGCAGTTTGATGTATACTTGAGAGCTGATTGTCCTCATCCTATCAGGTTTTCTAAGCTCTGCATCAGTTTCAATAATCAGGTACCTATGTTCTATCTATCTCTGACCTAGTGATAGGAACTAGGATGATAAGAATGATAATAAGAATGGCATAACATTTTTGTGTTTTTAAACATTTAAAAAAAAAAATCAAAATTTTTTTCCAAAAATTATGTTAATACTTAAGCTGAAAGATATTTGGGCTTTTTATACATTACCTATCACTTTTGACAAGTATATTGACACTGGAATAAGACTCTGAAATGCAGTTTGATTAGCTCATCTGTTGTATCTTTTTCTATGAAGCTTGCTAAAGTTTCAGAAGGATCATTTTAATGTCTTATTTCTTGTGATTCACAAAGTTACATTAGTATAAAGGATATCTTGTGTCAAAGAATTGCAGAATTCTTTGTAATTGTAGTTGCAACTAGTAATTACTTGCTAGTCTAACTCTGGTATTGTGAAAAGTAGGAAGATAAAATTTGATCCAGTAGCACAGAGCCTTAATATTTGCTATATTGCCATTACTGTCTAAAGATGCCTTCAGTCTGAATGTATCAACTTTTTTCACCACTCCTCCATTGTAGGATTACAACCAATACTGTCTTGTAGAAGAAGCCTATCAGAAAAGTGATATTCTAGAACAGTCATCACAAGGAACAATGTGCTTAGTGCCTGGCAAAACAAGAAAGTTCTCTTTCAAATTTGTCGCAAAAACTGAAGATGTAGGAAAGAAGATTGAGGTTTGTCCATTTGTTTTGTACCCTTCTAACTGTTACATACCATGAACGCAAACTACAATGTGCCTCTAATCTGGCACCAGTTAAAAAGTCGCTGCAGTTCTGAATGTGTGAATTCTTGAAAGTGAGTATCAAAAGTGAGTGAAACTAGTGACAATGACAAAACACAAAGAAAATCACAAAAACTGAAGAATTGTTTCAAGAATTTTTTAAGCTTTAAAAAAAATATATATGCAGTACGTAAAAAAAAAAAAAAGTGAAAGGTGGTATAGCACTACGGGAGGGTAGGAAATTGCAACCTATTACACTGCTTGCACCTGAACATGGATACCTTTTCCACTGCTGTTTCATTCAGTGAAATCCTGGGCTGGTGAGGTCCTCAGTCTCCAACCTGTGAGAAGCTTTTTGATGGTACATGTATTTGTGATGTCGGTGTATGTTGGAAAACTGTCTTCCTACAATAGGTGGTCAGAAGACTCACCAGTTGGTGTTTAAATTTGTGTCTGTCAGATCACTTCTGTGGATTTGATCCTGGGAAGTGAATCTGGCCGCTGTGTGATTCTGAACTGGCGAGGAGGAGGGGGAGATGCTGCCTCATCTCAAGAAGCCTTGCAGGCAGCACGGTCCTTCAAGCGAAGACCTAAGCTTCCAGACAATGAAGTGCACTGGGACACTTTGACTATTCAGGCAAGCACTATGTGAGTAACAACTTGAAAGTATGTATATAATGTATCATTGTGAGTCTCCTGTGAAGTCCTGATCACTCTGCTTAAGAAAATAAAAGGCTTGTTTGGACTTCTTCATATGAGCTTTTGAATATGTCTTTGCTTAACTGGGGATAAGATACACACTGTCCAATTCTTTAGGACTCTTGAGGCTCCAGATAGCTAGGAGCACAGAAAAAGCTTGCATTGGTCTCTGAGCATACCAAGTACACTTTAGTTCTCCTCTTCACCTAACTTTGCCAGGCAGGTTTCTCCCAGATTTTTTGCAAATTAGGAGGTGTTACTGTTCTCTTACAAAAGCCATCACACAAGAATCCCTAAGAAACCTAATTTTTATTGAACTTATTAATAATTAAAATAATGAAATTTGATTGTAGTTGGTGCAGGTGCTTTTTTCTTTCCTTACAGAACATCTGAAGCATTAATGCTTATTACTGGGGTTCCAAACTGATCTTTTTTTATCAATTGTTCCCATCATGTTGTTTTTCAGGAGTCTCACATCTCTTAATCTCATTAATAGGCCACCAATTGTGGGAAACTCTCTTAAACAACAGGGTGTTTTAACCTCCTTTAAACTAGGCTTAAAAGCATGCTGTTTAAGAAACATACAATAACTGAGTCTTTTCTCTTAAAGGATTATTTCTAGAGTGCCAAACATTTCTGTTCAGCTCCGTCATGAACCCCCTGCCCTGACTAATGAAATGTATTGTTTGATTGTGACAGTCCAGTCACATGAGGAGACAGTGGCCAAAGATGTCAAGCTTACAGCAGGTTTAAAGCCAGGTATTTGGGGTTATTTTCTTTTAATCCAGCAGTCTCATAATTGACTCCTTGTTCTGGATGCAATGCAGAGAAATATAGTAAATTGTTTTCCCACAGTAATTAAAAGCCAAACCAAAGTGAAAGTTGGGAGTGATGAAACACCAGTGGTAAGAACAACAGCTGACAGACTCATTCAGTTATGATTATTTTAACCACTGCTTGTCTGTGGTGCTTAAATGGATATTTTCAGAATATAAGTCTTTACAAGTTTGAAAGAAAATGTGGAAGCTTTTGTATTAGTTTCTAACTTTTTATTCAATTTGCTTGTAACTAAATTTTTCTTTTACCCAAAGAGAGATCATTTTCTTGCTGAGCTGAAAGCACTAGACACTGCTAGTTAAATGTTTTCTAAGTATAGACTTTCTGGGTTTTCTCTCACACCCACCCTGCTTTTTTTTGTTTTCCCTGGACAACATGGTTTGGTTTTTAAACCACTTGAAATTTGGGGAGCAATGGAGCACTGAGGCAGTGTTTCTTAGAATGCAAAGGGAAAAAATGCAGATATTGTATATCTAAGTCCTAGCTATCTGTATGTAGATATTGCTGACAGTTTCCAGTACGTGAAGCCCAGATGTTATACTCAGTACGCCTCTTTGTAGCAATTGTCCTAAAAGATAAATTTTTTTTTAAGCCACTATCATACAGGATGCCGTATGTTCTGTGTATTCTGAAGTAGAACCACATTTCTATGCACTTGTGTGGTTCATTAAAGTCAGTTCTTGAAACTTGTTTGTTTGGGCTTGGCTCCTGAAGCAGTGTTTAATAGATGGTCTTTGTTTTAATTTGGTTTTTTTTTAACTTGTTCAATCTTAGCTCTTTAACACAGGGTATGCAAGGTCAGTGTGGGCTTGCTGATTGCATTAAAAGAACAATTGAAATCTGACATTTCATTTATAGGGAAGGTGATGTATTTTCCACAGTTGCAACTCTTTGGCGAGATGTGGCTTTTTTTGCTTTGAAAATTATCCCATGTAACTGCAGTAATGCCATTATTCTAGTTGAGCTCTGACTGAAGAATGGTGTTGTTTAACATGTATACATTTCTTTTTATGTATTTTCAACACTGACTTGAAAGAAAAGCTTCAAAAATATGTGAAATCATTAAACCATGCTCTTGAAAACAAAAGAATCACGGAACAGTGAAACTTCCTTTCTACTTCTTTATAGAGTATCAAGAAAAACTTGGATCACATAATCCTGTTGTGTTACATAGATAGTAGGGAACATCTAGATATGATTTCTGAGATTTTTTTTTCCTGGCCCAAAGAGATGAAACAATAAACTTGCAAGGGTGCAAACACTCCAACTTAAAAAATTTTAAGGTGTTGTCAAATCTGTCTTCTGCTGGTATTTTTGAAAGATTCTCTCAATGAAATGAATTGTGTTAATTCCTCATGCATTGCTTTTTGAGATTAATTTTTTATTGTTTTTAGTTATTGTTTTCATGCTTTAGTGATGTAAGCCTGTGTGGATATGAGCACTGTTTTTATAATCCTAGGGCAAGATGCCAACCTGACTCAGAAAACTCAGGTGACTCTTCATGGAACAGACGCATGTGATGACTCTTTTCCTGCACTGCTTCCTGATATCCCTGTAGGAGACTTGCAACCAGGGGAAAAGGTCAAGGCTTAAAACCTTACTTCTATATCACACTTAAGAAAATAGGGACCAACTAATAAAAGACTCTCTTAGATGGACTTCAGTTTACTTTTGGATTTATGAACGAATAAATGAAATACTTATGGCATATTTTACCTACTTTTTACATGTAGTTTAGTATTCCTTTAATGAGATCAGCTTTTGGACTAAATTTGGGAATAAGATATGTTCTGGGATTGATGATACAGCTGGAAGATATGAAATAAGGAGGCTAATTTCAACTGCTAATGAAACGTACTGCTTAATGGACAATAGATAATAGTCAGCAAGTGTGATTCAGGATGGTAGAGGATCAAATATGCAGGCTTTGCACTAAACTGAAGTTGTGACTAGTAAATTAGAAGTTGCTTATGTCATATATTACACAGTTACGGTTCTTTTTTGGTATTGTTAAGTAACAGACAAGCATTTGGAACAAGCAAATCCAGTGAAGCAGCTGGAGTTGTGCTGCTATGGTTAAAATCATTCACTGCGTGATCCAGATCATACATTGTAGGAGATTCATTATGGTCAAAATAATGCCCATTCAGCTGTTGCCCTGTTGGATCAAGTCAGATGATTAACAACTTTTGGACAGCTCTAGGCCTAATTAATGTAGTTTAGATATAGCTCATACAGTCTCCTTTATTTTGCAGCTGGAAAAACCAATATACATCCGTTGTGGAACAGTTGGTGCAAGAATGTTTCTGTTTTACGTTTCTTACTTAATCAACACTGTTGTTGAGGGGAAAGAAATCCTCTGCAGGTGTCACCGGGTAGGTTTTAAAGATGAACCATTTGCATTTTATGCAGATAAATTTGTGAAATACAAGAAATATTCTAAAAGCTGTAATTTCGAGTATCTTAGAAACCTTTCCAGGAGATAGAATAAATGCTAAATCAGCAGTATTTAAAAGGCAGAGTGAAAAGGCAGCCCTTTTTAGCATGAGCAGTTCCATAATTATTATCAAAAGAGAAGTTTTCTATATCTATCTGTAAATATCTTTAAAAATATGTTCTTTCCTGGGGAGGACTTGGTTAAAATAATGATTAAAATTTACTTTACATTAGTAATCTTTGACATCAATAGCTGGGTCTTAAGCTGAATATAACTTCTTTCCTCTCTTCTTCCCATCCCTTTCGTTACCTCTACAGGATGAAACTGTAACCATAGACACAGTATTTCCTTTTGACGTTGCTGTCAAATTTGTTTCCACAAAGGTAGGTGTTTGAAAAGTTGTTCATGTTTTGGAATCACAGGACTTGGAAGTCACACCCAGTTTAGTTAGAAATAGTCAGAGCTTGTGTGTGTCTTGACAGCTGGAGAACTTGGACAGAGTATTTGCAGATATACCATTTTTACTGATGACGGACATCCTGAGTGCCTCTCCGTGGCCTCTCACTATTGTAACAAGCCAGTTACAGCTGTCAGCTTCCATGACCCCAGTAGATCAACTGGAATCTTATGTGGAGAATGGTAAGTTTTCTGAGAGTGTGTTCTCTATCAGTAGGATAATTTTTGTATAAATTGGGAGTAATAAAGGGGAACATTTTAAATAGTGTTTGTTTATTGAACTGTAAATAGAAGAAAGCTGCTTAATACTCTAGGTTGCTTGCCAGAATACAACTTGGACAGCAGCATGCTTTAAAATGTAGTTCTGCTTCACTAGGTCAGCTAAATAGACTTGAATGATGAGTGGTAAAGAAAATTCTAAATGTAACAAACATAACAGAAAGCACCTGAAGTGCTTTTGAAATGCAGCTTCTTAGATATCCACATGAAAAGACACTCAATATTTCCAGTGTTTCTGGGCTATATATACCTTCTGTAATGCAAACACTTTACCGTGTGATAGAGGCAGCATCCAAAGGCCAGTGATCCTGTCCATGATTGCAGTCACAAAACTGAAAAATGTGAAGGGTAGGTTATAAAAAACAATCAGTCATAAGCCTCTTTCTTTTAATATTACCACAGTTTAGTAACTTATTACTTAAATTTTAAAAAGTTATCTTGAAGATCTCAACCATTAAAACTGCAGCCATTAAAGCAGTGTGTTAGCTTTAAAGTTAAATAAATGGAATACTTAATAGTAGAGCTGATCCAAAATTTTCCAATGAAACATTGTCTTGGCATTTGTGGGGTCAGAGATGTGAATTATGTGTTCTATCAAAATTGGATCCAGTGAGGTATTCTGCGTGGCTTGCCTGACTGTGGGGCAGCTATCCACTCATGTAATCAAGGACTTGCAAGGCTCTTGTTCCTCTGTAGATTCAAGGGTTGCCTAGAAAAAAGCAATTCTTTCCCAGGTTCTTTAGTCTTCAAACTATGGTATTTCATCTTCAGCTTGTGCTTCATGGCTTCTGGTTGATGCTCCTAAAGACCTAAGTGCCAGGACGTATGAACCCTGTAGGTATCGACCATTCAGCTGTTCATCTTTTGGTCAATGTGGGTTTTTTTTTTAAATATGAATAATAAAATTTGAAAGACTGAAACCTATTTTCTTAGTACTTTTTTAAAATCACTCTCTACATGAAAAGATACTTCTTGTTTTTTAGTTCGAGTGGAGAAAAAAGAAAAGACAAAAAAGTGAAAACTCAGTTTCATTGAAAAGCCAGTAGGTTTTTCTAGTATTTCTTCTCTTCCCCAGCTCTCATCCGTTTGAGAGGGAGAGGGGATGTGTCCATATTCATTTTAATTTTCAAGCATCAGAGACATCTTATGCTGATGTCTTGGAATTTGCTGTAGAAGTGTAGAATTTGAATTGGCATTATTTTGCTTTTTGTGTGTGCTTATGAACTCTAAATTTGCAATGAATCCTACGAGTACATTAAAGACATTATGATGCCGTTCAGAAAATAAAGTGACATATATTTGTATATGTTACCCTTTCATGTATTGGAATACTTCACAATCTATTGGATTTATACATTATGTTGATATACTTAGCAAAGATCTTGAAAGGCCTTTCTGGCTGAACACTTGTGTTTGTGTCATATTGCATTTCTAGACTTGGTGGCTTAGGCTGTTGTTATGCTTTGATTTTAAACAAAATCTTGCTGATAGTTGTTTTACAGACAGGTGAGAGTGCCAGTGAGTGCTTTTGCCTTCGATGTCCTCCAGTTACTAATGCTAGTGGAGTGGCAACTGGATGTTATGTAATTTCCTGGAAGAGGTAAGCATCTCTTGGCCTTGATAAGGAGAGGAAGTAAGTTGATTTGTTTTTAGGAATGATAGTGAGTTGTTGGTTGTGGGTTTTTTTGGGAGTGGGGAGGAGTGCGAAAAACCAAAAAAAGAGTTTTATGTTTTCCTGTAACAAGCGCTGTCTAGATTTTGGACCTACTAATTACTTCTTAGTTTGTATACTTGATACTTTATGTAGTATAATATTCAACATGGTCTGCATTTGACTTTTTCCTGCAGAAGTTCACCTGTGGAAAGTGTACCTGTTGTAAACACAGTCATCACTCTGCCACATGTGATTGTAGAGAGCATTCCCCTCCATGTTAATGCAGGTAATATTAATTTGGCAACATATGTGTCCCAATTAGAATTTTTAGAACTGCCAAAATTTTTACAGCAGCCAGAGCTTCCATTTACTGTAGTGAAATACAGAAAAGTGGTACTGAATATTATGGAGCTAGAGAAAGAAAGCCTACCATCACTTAGACTGCATCAAGGCTTGCTCTTCTTTCCCCACTTGAAGGGAAGAGGAGGTGCAGGTAGTTACACAAATGTGTTCTCCTAAAAGCTGTCAGTGGAGCTGACATAATATCGACCTGTATTATGTGGCAGCACAGAGGCTGGAGTTACCTCTGCTGATGCTGCCTTCCCAGTAGGTTTCTCTAGATGCCTATGGCAACAATTGTTCCATCCACCCACATGCTGGGTGCATCCCAGGAAGAAACAGACCGGAGAGTTGGAGATGCTTGCTGGCAGGTGAACTGTTTCTCTTCTAGCACTTCACCTGCACAAGAGCAGGGCGGGATGGAAATGCCCACCAAACACACATAATTCCAATGCTTTTCTTGCCTTGGTTTCATTTGTACTGAGTTTTTAGCATTATCCTATCCTGCTACACTTTGAAGGAGCTTTCTGACAGTATCTGATTAGATTTTGGTAAGCTGGAAATAGTTAGCAGCAACCAAAGTGACTTCCTAGTTAGAATCATTGGGCAGTCTTAGGGCAGCTGGGAGGTTTGTAACTAGGTGTTGAAGTGGTACTGAAAAACTGTAATGAAGTTGAGTTCTGTTGTTCAATCTGTTTCTAAAAAAACTTGTCAGAAATGCTTTAGATGCCTAGTTCTTGTATCTTTTTTTTATTAACTTTTCACTGCTTTTTTCAATAGACTTTTTTTTTTTTTGAGTGGAACTTGAAAACGCATTTTGTATTTGAGATTACTTACTTTCTTTCCAAAGATCTGCCGTCATTTGGTCGAGTCCGAGAGTCCTTACCTGTCAGGTATCACCTGCAAAATAAAACCAATTTAGTCCAGGATGTGGAGGTGTCCGTGGAACCCAGTGATGCCTTCATGTTCTCTGGCCTTAAACAGGTACAGAATTGTCACATCCACTGATCCTGCTGGTTTATCTGATAGTGAAGAACACATTGATTAGACTTACACAGATGTACAGAGAGGACAAACTCATTGTTTTTTAGATGTTTCAAGTATAGTAAATTCAGTCTGGAAGAATATATGGATGCAGACTCCATTTTTAAAAGGCCTAGATGGAAGCCTGACTGGGAGCTGTTTGTAGTGTTGTGTATGGGTAACGTGGTGTTTCAGTGTAGAAGCAATGGTTTAACTAGAATCAGAAATTAGTTGCATTCTTTCCAGCTTCAGAAAGTAACCAGTGTATAAATAGAAAGTGAACAGAGCTTTTAGACACAGAACTTACTTATGGTTGTGGCTTTCTTTTCTTATTTTCAGATCCGACTAAGAATCCTTCCTGGCACGCAGCAGGAAATGTTATATAACTTCTATCCTCTGATGGCTGGGTATCAGCAGTTACCTTCTCTTCATGTGAACCTGATGCGATTCCCAAACTTCACCAATCAGTTGCTCAGACGTTTCATACCAACACACATTTTTGTAAAGGTAAGGCTGTGAGGAGTGACTTGTGTTTAAACTGCTCAGATTCTGGGGACAACCACCCCAGCTCTGTTCAAAGCTGAGTGTCTCTAAGTGGACTAAAATGTCCAGCTTGTAACAGGGTTACTTGCTTTGAAAAATCTTGTGTTGTGCATTGGTGCTGTCAGCCAAAATCTTTAGGAAGTCTGTTTCAGTGCAGCATGTATTTGGTTACCACTAGATGAATGAGCTGAATGTGCTTGTCCTGTCCCTGTTGTTCTGTTCTCTGTCTCACTGTAAAATGAGTTTCAAAGTTGCCTCTATTTTGAGCATAGCAGAGTGAGCCAAATATAATCAAATACGTTTAATACCATAATTTGTAGCACTTCTGAAAAAAGAAGTGTTTGAGCAACCCATATGACTAGGTTCAGAGACACTGTAGCATCCCACACCTCCCTAAATAACTTCTAAAAACACGTTCTGTCAGCGAATCAGTCTAGATTTTTTTTTCGTAGGTGGTATAACTCTGAAGACAGTTCAATCATGCCATGAAAAACAGGTCTTTTGACTTTTTAAGAATCATTTAAATCCATTTGCCCAAAACAGTGCTTTCTCATTCCACTGCTGCCATCTCCAGAATATTTTGTTCACTTTTTATTCAGACTCTAAACAAGCAAGGAGCCCAAAGACTTGTTTATATGATTTGAGATGGACTTGTTCAGACATCTGTAATCATGTTTCTAGGAAACGGGCCTGGCATTATTTCAATTTTGTTTTAACCAGAAGAGATAGGCAAAACCTACTTTTTGAGTATGCTGTCAGTCACTGGCTCTTCTAGATTGGTTGTCAAGATGTCCTCCTAAGTAAATAGACAAGGCATTTTTCCTCAAAAGTATGGTGCTCACAAAACTCTTGTGGACTCTCAAGCTTCAGATTTCTTTGCTTTTGCTTTGGAGTTGTCAGAACCTCAGAAAACCTTATTGTAAGGATGCCTTTTCTTCTTTAAAACTTCTTCCTTGCTCTCTCCTATCTCTAGTGATGTTGCTTAAAATTCATCCAAGAAACTGTCAGTCTCATTCCTGTTTTACACATTGGTAATTATCAGCTTTCTATGCTGCAGTAACGCTCAGAGCTCAGATCAGCCAGGCCTTGTGCTACGCTGTGCAGACGTGTATGGAGAAGGCATTTATTTAACAGGGCAGCTGAGGAGCTGAGGCCTCTACCAAGCACTCACTGGGCCAAACTGAAATTCCAGGATGTCCTCTGTATTTGTGCCACTATTGGAAACCTTTAGAAGCAGGATAAGCTTAATGCTATACTTGGGTACCAGAGCTACATTGACAACACAATGTATTGCAGAGTTAGTTTCCTAGTAGTCTATCTTTTCTGTTTGGGTGAGGGGTGTTTGGTTTGGTTTGGTTTTTTTGAGAGGAAGTTGCTTGGGTGGCTTGTTTTGTTTTTGGTTTTTTTTAATTTTCTGTCTTTATTTTCTTAAAGCCTCAGGGTCGTCAAGCAGATGACAACTCGATTGCAGCTGCATAACTTGGAGACCTGTTCCTCTGCACTTAAAGAAAATGGGATGTTGCACAGAATATGTAAAGCTCACTTTGAAAACATGGCTTTGATCAAACCATAAGAATTAAATTGTATTTTGAAATTACAACTCTTAGCAGAACTAATGTTTAAAAAAAATCTAGTGTTTCATAGACTTTCTTTAAGGAATAAACATGTGGGGAAATCTTGGTGCTTTATTTAATGGGAACATTGTTTTGAAGTTAATTTTGAATGTCAAACTCTTAAAAGTATTATTGAGGCATATTAAATGTCTTGAGTATTTAAGTGAAGAAATGCTAATTCATTTGACCAAAACTGAAAGATGTTTTCACAGTTAACAATTTAAGTGCAAGGTTTGTATTTACTATTAGAGATTTACAACATTGAAAATGATCATTTTTTTACAGAAGTTTGTCCTGTGCCACTTGTGTTGAAGACAGAGCAGGTTGTGCAGTAGCACTGTAAATTAAAAAAGGTTACATCGTATGGTTGCAATCGAGCAGCTTACTAGTCCTTTAAAACCATAACTCTCAAAAGGCACTGTTTCTCCTGGGTAAGCCATACATCCGATTTTGAATTCAGCAGCTAGTCTGATGAACAGAGATTCATTCATACCAGTTGGACTATCCAACCTAGAGCTGATGTGGTTTGGGGTTATTTTTACACACACGGTTTCCAGATTACAGACATGTCTTGTTAGTCTCCTGCTGTGTGAATTTAAAAAATAGACATCCTACTGTTGTACAGCTCTGGATGAACTGGTGTTTAAAGTACAGTAAATTATGTATATATAAAAACTGCATTGTGAAAATCTGCTTTGTTTAACTTTCTAAATAATTACATTTTGATTGCTTGGGAAATACCTTATTTATTGTCAAAGTGAAGTTCTAATAAACTGCTTGTGACAGAGTACTTCTGGAACTGTCCTTAATTGCATTGCTTTCACAGTTGTTTCATAACTCTGATCTCACTTGTGGACTGATGCATCCATCTATGGCACTGAAGTCCAAAGTAACATCTGTGAAACTTGAAGGAAAGCATGAGTGAAGTCCTGAAAATACGTGTGAGGATATACTGTTGTTCCATGGAGTGCAGAGGTAGCTGAATTATGAGGGTTTTTCCAATGTATAGGTGGGGATAAGAAGACAACTGACAAACTGTGCCAGGAAGAACAAATGAAACCTTCCTTATTCTTTGCTTAAATGTACTCATCTAAGTGGCAGTCATGGAATAGGTATCTTATCTTTCTCTTTTTTCTTTTTAAGAGTGGAAAATTTATTTCTTTTCCAGATGTTTTTTTCTTTTAAGTAGCCACTCAGGTTGCAGCAATGCTGGCACCTCTGTGACTGCTTCTTAAAAGACATGTTGGTGCAAGTAGTGTAAGTGTTCAGTGGAGAATTGGCTGCCTTCCCCCACCCCCAAAACAGTCTAACAGTGATTTTTATCCCTTTGAGAAAGGGGAGGGCATAAAATACTTTCATGGTTACAATAATGTTAAAGTCTTAAGGGAATGGAGTAAATACGTTCCTACTTAAAATTGTGAGTAGTAAAAATAACACAGAGATACAGAAATGCAGGCATATCCCACAGCATGGAAAGAGCTTGCTACTTTGCCGTAGTTGCAATTCCTGTTCTTTCATTCGCAAAGGGAATCTTTTCTTGTTTTGTATGCTCTTACTATAGCTGTAAACACTACAAAGCAAATATTTTGGTGTTAATTGTCTCTAAAGTGCTAGGCACACCTTTTATGCTATGTAAATGAAAACATGCAGCAAGCAGGAACCACCTTGTTAAAAATGCTCGAGAAGTGATTAATGATGACTATCTTTCTGACTCATAAGATTCTAATGCTGAGGGGAATGTTTGTGATTCGTAACCCAAATCCCTTTGGAAGTCTTAAGGAGATATACTCACATATATTTCAGTGTAAGTCCAATTTTTTTATTATTAACTGTGTCTTGATGAGCACCATTTACAGTTCAATGTATACTGCATAAATATAGTCTATTTTAATTGGAACTAATTAAGTATCAAAGAAAACAAGCTACTTATGGACTAGTTAAAAAAATAGCTTTCAGGGAAAAAAGATTGGAATGAACATGTTCAAACTGCTACTGAGCTGGAGACCTAGCGCTAGCACTGTCATTTCCTCCCCTTTTATGCTACTTGGTGCATGAGAGGGGAAGAACTTGTCCCATTTCAGTGCTTGGGAAGAGAAGAACATTTCTCAACATCTCTGATCTGGCCTACAGTGAAGTCTGGAGTGGAGAAAATACTGTATTCTTTCTTCATTGCTTCCAACCACTAAACTCTAGCTATAGGAAGTTAAGGAAAATTGAAGGTTTAAAAGGAAGATTTTAATTTCAGATTCATTTTTAGGGTCTTGCATGAAGTATTTTCAGATTTTTGATTTACAGAGGAGTTTGAGGTTCTACCAGCTTCCTTGTTGCATGTCCTAATGAACAAGTTGTTTCTCTTCATTTTTTCTCTGCCTTCACCTGGGAGATTAGAAGTCCCTGGGGGTAAGAATACTTCTTCTAGGACCCTCCTTCAGGTTTGAGGTTACTGTGCCTGAAGTGGGAAGAAGAAAAAATCCCCCCTCATTCTTCAAACCTCCTCTGCTGCTTCATTTTCTAAAAACAATGAGCTCCTGCTCCCTCACATCTTTTCAGGGGAGAAGTTAGGCTAAAGGAGAGCAACAGTGAACATGGGTATCTTACACCAAAGTACCTTCCCAGTCCTCCTCCAGGGCTGGTTTTGACAAGAGACTCTTAGGGCTAAGAGGAGCAATCTCTGCTGTATTCCAAGGATTAGGCATGCTACCTGGTTAACTGAAGTGGAACTGTGCAGGACTTGTGACTGAGCTCAGCTCTCTCAGATTCAGGATGACCACGCAGAGTGCTTTGCATCTCTCAGTTTTCAGTGTATCAGGTGTGCCCTGACAGACACCTGGCTTAATGGGCTACTGAGGCCTAGCAGCTTTGTCCCATTGCCCTGCCACACTGGGTTGTAAAATAGTTCATGATTATAACACTTCTTACCGAGAATGTGGTTGTCGAGTAGCTGTAGAGTGAGTTGTGTTGTCAATAAAAAATAGTTGTATATCCCGATTAATCATTGTGCTTAAAGAAAGTCCAGAAAATTAGTTTATATAGTGTGTAAAATAATTTCAGAGAGTAGGTTCTTTAGAGCTTTCTGCAGGGGTGGTTCTGGGTACTGTAGTCTGATAGAATTAGATAAGGGGAAAAGCAGTTCCATCTGCTTTGAGGTTTCTGCTGGAGTAAACCCTAGAGATTAAGAAACCCAGTAGAAGTGTTAAATGCCACCTAGAACCTGTTTAATCCTGCTAAATTTAAGGGCTAGCATGTAGCTGGGCTACACCTGTCTGCTTGTAAAAAACCACAGAGCTGACTTCAAATAACATAGACACAGACTCATCCCGACTTACGCAAACTGGTCAAAACTTACCCCAGCTGTTCTGCTCTGCTTTCGGATATCAGCGATCTCTACTGGCAAGAACGTCATCCATGCAGAATGTGACTCGCTGCCCTTCCCCTTGCTGCCAGAGGGGGCTCAAGAGGAGCGAGCTCACTCCTTTTTAAGAAGATTGTTTGAAGGTTCCCTTCACGCTCAGGCGGTGGCCTTCCTGCTTGCTTGTTTGCCCGTGCAAATAGGTGCTGGCTCCCAGAGGGCACTGGGACCTTCTCTTTGATGTCCATATGTCATTGTATTTCTTGATACTTTTTTTCTCAAAAAGTTGTGCAAATTTCCTCTAGAATGAACTCTCATTTCTGCATTTAGAGAGGGAGCTAACTGGTCTCTGCCCCAGAACTCTATGGCTGGCATGTCCTTGGCACCTTGGATGCCAGACACGCGTTAGCTTTCTGCTTGTTCAGGGCAAAGTACTCCTGGGATAACCCTCACCTTGTTTCCACAGCAGATCATGTTGGAACCTCCTGTGAGATTGTGCCCGTGGATTTCCATGATTAAAGCCTGCTGTGAGATAGCTCCCTCAGTCTCGGACTAGGAGAGAATACTGCTTGGCATTGTCCCACAGGGGAACATGCATATGCACCCTTTTGCTGTAGAAGTAGTTAGGCATGGTGCTGGACTCAGGGAAGTTTCCTTCTTCTCACAGCTCTGACCCTTGTCTTCTCTTACCCCGCAGAGGGTGGTGGATGCTGTGACTGGGCAGTGCAGCAGGATGAGACGTGGGGACAGCAGTCTTTGCAAAGCTCAGGTTAATTTGGGGTAGGTAAGGAATATATGCTGCAAATAATAATAGGAATGAACCAGATTTTAGGAAACTACATGTCTCAGTGTTTTTCTGCCAAAGAGAGGGCAAGTGTTGGAGAAGTAAACACAGGCATTTATGTATTTGAATAGAAGTTTAAAATACCCCGAAGATTTATCCAAAACAGTATTAATTCCCTCACCTGAACAAAATGTAAATATTCTGTTCTAGTTTTTTTCAAGAAAATTATGTCAAATTTCCATGCTAGATCTCTACATAATTTGCTGAGGAACATGTTACTGTGCAAAGGCAATCCAGTTTGTATGGCCATGCTTGTAGGATGTGTTGTATCAATGCAAAACTGTGTTAACTATGCATGCTGGTTACCATCCTCTCAACTTGCCAGTGGGGTGGGAAGATCTGAGAGTCAGAAATTTATCCCTGGAAAGTAAATTCAAACATGTAGCTGACACTTTTTCCCTGCTTTTCGGAGTTGCTACTAAGTATCTGATTCCATTGGGACATTCAAAGCCAACCTTAAGGCCGAAGTTTCGGTTAATCCTTCTAAAAGTCTAACTGTTCCTTCTCCAACAGTATTTTTGCTTTAGAGCATGCACATACTTTCTCCACGTAAATCATTTTGCATACAAAAGTTTAACTTTTCTCTCTTATCTGTACTCTTTAGCAATTACTGTGGGGTTTTTAATATTTTAAAGTAGGTAAGGGTAAATATTGAACTTGTAATTTTTTTATACTTGATTTTTTTTCCTAACCAGTATATAAACTACTCATTTCCCAAACTATTTTAATAAGTAATTAGCTGAAATATGTTGAATTCAATTGGTTCTCATTATATAGCTTCTATGTATGCATATTCATACCTACGTATGCTGGTGAAATAAATAAATTCCAGTAAAACAACAATGAATACCCAAATGAGGATAAAACCCCTTATATTTCAGTTCCCTGTCCCACATGGAAGACATTCCAATAGCCTGCAGCTTGATATGAACTTAGCTTGATTTTTCTTCACCATTTGATTTTATGATGCCATAACAGAAATTTTCTTGCCACCTGTTTTCATGAGCAGTAGCAGTAGGGGTGGCTGTCTTGCACTCTCAGCCAGGGACATTCCAAGTCTCCTAAAATGTAAACAAAACCATGGAGCTGCTTTACAGCAGCCAGTACTTTGTCCCTCCAGAGTCACCCAGCTCTAAGCATAAGCACATGTGTACACATACAGATATACAGATACATACATCCTCTGTCTTGTAACTGACGTCAAGGAATCCCAGCTCAGCATCTCCTGGAAGCTTGCTACTGGGACATATGTGCTCAGTAATGGGTTTCTTTCACAAAATAGTCTACAAGTGACTGTGAAAACACTTGTAATAATAAATATCAAAACATACATGATAATTACAGAGGGAAGGAAAATAGAAAAGTACTCAGAGATATCAGAATGCTCCCAATTTGGTTTTCTGTACAATGGCTTCTCTGTGGACCAACATTAGGAAGTTATAGAGCAAAATAAAGATATTTTAGTCCAGTTTTCAAGCACCAGCCTCTTTATAACAAAAAAAAAAAAAAAAAAAGCCAATTCTTCTCTATCTGCTACAAAATCACCTGTTTATAAGATATTTACCTGTCTAGGAGGTTGCAGAGAGGTCAGACAAAAGTTATCTTTAGTGAAATCTCACTCTCTCTTGGGGTCACTGCTCTTCCACTGAAGACTTTCATGTGGGTAACAACAATTGCTTGCATTAATTTATGACTTCAAAGATACTCATCACTTGGAGTGGATTTGGACTTGAGAAACTTTTAGTTCAAGTACTCTTATAGCCCAGGAACAAAAGGGGTGCTGATAAGAATGATTAATGAATTCAGTGAAGGAGTTTTTAGGTAGTGAGAGAGGAATGCTCTTATCCCCTCAGCCAGGTACTACTGTGTATACCAGCTAATTTTTACAGAAATGTTTTTCTAATTCCTGGGTTAGTTACATTTCCCTAAGAGGTCCTACTTTTTGCAGGAGCAACCTGATATTGCTCCACTGACTGGAAAGGAGCTCTGCCCATTTGCCCCTGGGGGAATCTGGCACGATATTCTTTGTGCCGTGGTTACTCCACGAGATGAAACCTGCACTGCTGAGCAGAGCACATGGGATTTACCTGGGATTTACTTGCTAGAGGAAAACCAGCATTAGTTACATGCATGATCAGTTATGAGCTATCCATGATGAGCAGAGGGCATAGTATTTTCTGAAGGGAAATAGAGATGTACAGCTATGATTAAGCTTTGTGTTTGTTACTGTAATGCAAATCATTGTGGTGAACTTTGGCTTGTGATTGCTGTCCTATTTCTAGGTAAATTAATTTGATGTTTTATTACTTTATCCATGTGAGGAGATCTACAAATGCTGGCTGTTTGAACTCTGCTGCATGACTGTACTGGAAGTAACCTGCCTTCTTAAGCTGTAAAACCAATGACTGTCTCCTGCAAACCAGGATCAGGATCTCTTGGAGTTTCCTCTACCCCATCCCCACAGGCTGGAAGGGAGACTGGTTTGGTTGAAAGATTAAAACAGGGAAAAACTGAATGCTGAGGTCTGTAATGGTTAAACAGCATGAAAGAAAAACCCAACAGGCCATGGAAAGAGGACTAGGCAAGGGATCCTGAGGAACTGTAGACCAGGAGTAGTGATGACCCCTGACTGTGAAGTACTGCTGCCTGCTTTGGAACCTGAAGAAGTCTTGCTTGGGGCTGTGATCCTCAACAAGAGGGATGATCCAGCCATTCTTTCTTTACCCTGGCCTGGGTGCCACCTGCCTCCTCCCTTTCTTGTCCTTTGGCCCTGAAGAAGAGGAGGCTATTGGAATGGAAGCTAAGCTCCTAGTACTACCTAAACCAGCACTGGTGGAGCAGTGGGTCTGCCAGGACATTCTCAAATGAACTTCTTCCATCCTTGGCTTTCAGTGTGTGCCGGGTGCTCCCACTGATGTTCTGCTGCCAGCTGTACTCTTTTGTGCTTTCAGGTTTCCCCCAAGGCTGCCCACAGCTAAGGACGTGGAGCGAGACACAGGACTCTCTGCCAAAGCCCCGCAGATGCCTACGGACTCCATGCACATTGCTCTGCATATCAAAGAGATCAAATTTGAAAACAAAAGCTGCTGAGGCTCAGCAAACCCAACTGTTCCCGCTCCTCTCTGTGTAGCACCATCCAGTGGCACCTGCTGAAGTGGGATTGCCACAGCCACAAGCCAGATGGAGCAGGGTTACCTCCAGCTCTGTTCTCCACAGGTGTACACTGCCTCAAGTGTTTTGTACAATGAGTTAGTGTGAGCTAAACAGGAAGCAAGGAAACCCTAAGATTTCTTCTCTCCTTCCCCCTTTCCAATGCCTGAGTTGGTGTGATCCTCCTGGAAACCATCCAGCCTTTGAAAGCAGCAGTAGGTTGGCCTCAAAAAGGGTCACAATGTCAAGTATGGGTTGACCACAGCTGGTTGCTGCAGCATCTCTGAATGTGCCCTTTCAGTGTGAGGAAGCAGTAGTACAAAAGGTGGCTGTTGGGGTCTGTAACTTGCAGCATTTCCTATGGCAAAAGAAGGAAAAGCCTAAGGAGTTTTTTTAAGATTTACCACATACCATGGCAAAGCTCTTCCCATAAAACCCATGGTAAAAACTACTCATTCCCACCTCTTCCTTGCAAAGAAATGATCTGATTCTTGGCTACTAACATGTAACTCTCGTCTGCACAAATATGAAGCAGTGATGTGTCCCTTTTTATAAAAAGATAGGGAACCTCATTTCAAAACCAAGAACAAATTAATTTATAGGAGTCATCTTTATTACCTTAGCAGGAAACTCTGTTTTCTCCTGGGTCTGACATTTGCCAATGGAGTGGGCTCAGATTTATATGCTGAAATGTGCATTGCCAAGGAAATAACCCAGGAGAGCTTAGACTATTACTGGGTATGTCTTATCTTATGGTTCCACTATGGAGCTCTTGAGCTTTTGGTGAACTTTCTTTTCTGAGCTCAACCTTCTTAACCTGGTGGGACTGGAATCTTCCCCCAGAGCCACAGCACTACTGCCATGACTGAAGTCAGCCCCTATTCTCTTCTTCCACAGTGGATCTCAGCTGCATTCTGGGGATGGCAGGGAAACACGTGGTGCTATTGCATAGAGGTCCCTAGAGAAAGCATGAAAATGGAGGGAGGAGAAAGGAGAGAGGAGAGCCACTGCTCACCATGCCTGAGATGTTTAAAACAGTAAGCTGATAATGGCCAATAGAAGAACAAAAGCTAAACTTTCTGGTTTAGCCTGGTATTGGGTCCACGGATAAACTTCAAAGAGGAGCTACAAAATTTAAAAGGAATTAAGCTCTGGGAAATGTTAAATCTGGCACATCTGGTTTACAAAGGGGTTTGTTGTTTTTTTTCTGGATGCTGCTGTGCTTTCATTTTTTGTTGGAGTGCCAAAGGCAATTCTCTCTGTCAAATGTAGACCCTTGACCTTCTAGTCAGGATGACAAGAAAGTCATCCCGGGGTGTGTCCACACCTGTCAGACAATATTAGGCACGAAATAGAGCTGTCTGTCTTCTTTAGCTAAAATGGCTTCACAAATAGTTCATAAATGCCTGTCTTCACAGAGAAGAGAAGTGCCTGTATTATCTTGGTGCACTCAATATTAAGATTGATGACAACCGGGGTCATTGGTTAAACTGTCTAATCCTGACAAGCCAAGGCAAAGAGAAGAGGCAGGAGAGGAGCATAGTGGCTGCTTAAGATTACCTGTGAGAGAGATCAGTCCTGAGAGCAGGCAGGGCTAGTGAGGAAGCCCGCAGGTCTTTGCTGTGACTCACCCATTAGATCCCGCTGCTTGGAGACACTGCCTCACAGACATGGCTGTACTTGAGGATCAACACTTGGGACATCGGGCAGGTTTACCTCGGCTCCCATAAAATAAAAGCAGAGATTGCAACTGTAATTACAGCTATTATAAAAGGTCTAATACAAGGGAGCAGTGTTCAGGAGATGGGAGCCAAATTGCTGTTTACGCAAAAGGCTTAGCTGTAATGAAGGGCTATTAAACCAGGAATAAATTCTCTTACATCCACCCCACCACCCCTTTCACCAATTCCTTGTTGCCGAAGGGGACCTAAAGGTGAGCATCTAGCCCATCAGCCTTCGTATTTGTCTCTTTGCTCTGAGTGAAATGAAAATGATGGAGGAGTGAAGAAGCTAGCCGATGGCTGGCCGACACCGTAACCTGAATGTGTGCCAGTTCTTGGCACTCACCCAACAGGCACAAAACCAGTGCTGGAAGAGCTGTGGCAGGTCCTGTTGGGGAAGGTGTCTGTTACCTCCCTCCCTGGGCACATGAGCATTTTCTCGGCTATTCCACCACCCTTCACCAGTTAAAAGAGCAAAAGGGAATGTTTCACAGCACAATGTAACAGGTACTGGTCTGGTTTTAAAAGTAAAAGTTGTTTATTGTAGGCAGCTGTAAGGTGCTTGTTACATTCATATTTGTAAACCAAGCATGGCTTTGACTGAACTAGCTCATCAAGGGCAAGCAACTGAAGGCCTGAAGTGAAAAGAGAGAAGGTTATTGAATTCAGCAAACTGGATAAGAAATTTCTGTAAAAAGGAAAAAAAAGAACCCTCATGATGATAATTTATTTCTCAGGGATACTTTCTCTTTTTCACAGGCATCTGTATCAAGTGAGGAAACACCAAAAATTGGGATTCTGATCAAGAAAAGGCACAGATGAGCTGGTAGGTTGGTAGAGGCTGGAGAAGCAAGAAGAGCAGAGAATTAAAACCCAAGGTGGGCAAAATTCTTTGCTGCCTCTGGCCTTTCCCTACCTGCAAAGACTGTGGTGGGGGTTAGTCCCCCTTCCCATGGGCATTTTCGTATGCTTGATTGCAGAAATCCTCCTCCTGCAAAGCTCTGTGGGTTGGAAAGACATGCCCTTGGTTTAGGGGGGCCCAGAGGGAGGCTGTAAGCCTGGGTCACATTTTCTGAGCTCAGTCATGATCAGTGGATCAGTGCACAGAAAGTGAAAAGATGTCACAGGCTGGGTACAGAGAACAAACCCATCATTCAGCCTGTGCTTCCCGGCAGGAAGAGCAAGAATGTTGTGGCACAGGTAGAGCCTCCTTGTATCTTGATATATTGTATCCCTGTGCTGTGTGTCAGTGTGGGTGTCTGGCTGCCTGTCGGAACAGCAAGGCAAAATCGCAAAGGGCTTTTACCCAAAACCAGCAACACCGGTCGCTTTCCCTTTCCCCAGTCGGAAAGAAGAAGCTGCCATCCAAAAATTGGCAAGACAAATGACCATAGAGCTTTCCCATCCTGTGATCTGGGAAAGCCTCCCCAGATTTGTGCCACCAAGGGATTCTCAGAGAAGCCAACATGCACCTTCTTGTCCTTCCAGGACCTCGTGCCAGCTCCCCCCATGCCAGCGGGCAGCAGTGAAGGTCCCTCATCTCTACCTGCAGGGACGGACTGTATGGTTCCCACCAATGCAGTTCTTTACAGCTGCAGTTTGAGTTAGAGACGTGGCATTCCTACCCTTTTCAAGCTCACATCAGAGCTGTTCAGCTCAGACCGATGTCTACTAGTCACCCACAGCTCTGCTGCCAGGGCAGAGCAAAGGCTGCTTACAGAGCCATGCCCAGCTGTGGTTCTCTCACCCTGTGTGCTGATCAGCCTCCCTGCAGAGTGCCTTGTGGCACAGAATCCTGTTTTAATTTTTTTTTTTTTACCCCAGGTGGGCATTGTAATAGCAGCTCCTGATTAAATTCTTCTGGAAGGTAGAATTCATTTAATTGCTCATTTAGAAGTGGTCAGGTCTGTCTACCTTGCTTACTTGCTTAGGCACAAAATGTATTTCCCAAATGAAAGCGTGGAGTCACAAGTCATCATTGTCTCATTTTGGCCCACAGTCTAATGGGGTCCCTACAGGAAAATTGATCCAGTATGGGGTGGAGCTCTTGGCTGTGCATGTTACATGAACAAGGACTTCCCTTTGCCTCACTTTGCCTATGTATGCCATTTATATTTGCATACTCTTAGGGGTATAGGTATCTCACTGGAATTTTTTCTCCTGAGTGAAGTTTTGCACTGCCCCCAGCACCTACAGGACTTGCCTTGTCTGCATGAGAAGGGACTGTAGGAGGAAAGCATTCTATTCAACGCAGAGAAATTTCAGATTAAAATGCCAAGGCTGAGGAAGAACTTCTGATCTCCTTGGTCTGACTTTGGAGTCAATAATTCAGTAATATGAGATCTGCCAGGGGTTAACCACATGCGTTTGCTAGGCTGGCTCAGGCCATGGGCTGTAAAAGGAAATATGAAAAATGGTGGAGAAATAGATTTTATTGCTCTTTCTTCCAGAGCACTCATGAAAATTAATGGCCATTTCATTCACAAGCTCTTTCCATTACTGGTAGGGGAATCATAAAAACAAACCCTAGTTCTTTTTGCATGTCAGTGCCTGAGCTGCCTCAATGTATTTTCAGTAGTTCTTGCAAGACAATGTGACAAGCAGATATTTTTGAAGGCAAACTGGTAATTTCTGTAATTAAAATTGCATGTTTCCTGCAAGTATTGATTCCTTTATGGCTTCAGTAGCATGCAGTTGCAGACTTTGAAATAAATTCTATCTCGGTCATATACCTCATCTAAACCCCCACCTTAGTGTCTGACTGTAATCTGACCAAAAGCAATCATCAATACCATGGCAGGTAAGAGACAAGTATAGGTTGGAAGGCATATAAAAAACATCTCTAGAAATTATATTTAGAAAGTCAAGACATAAACATACCCTTCTCTTGCCTCTATTATTTTACAGTCAAGAATTTCCCTTGCAGGGTATCTATTCTGGCCCCTTTGACCTGCACTGCTGTTGTAAGCTGCACACCATTTTTTTGGTTTCAAAAACATCTGTAAGTCTTGTTTCCCTCATTGCAAATTCATAGATAAGTAAAAGCAAAGGGCTTTCCAATCCAGGTGTTTTAGCACTGTGTTATTTACATGTCTAAACGTGGGCACCTGAGTTTCTATGTGAGAAACCTGTACCCTGTATTGTGCATGTTCTCTGAGTAAAGTGGGAACTTGTTTTCAGTGTCTGCTGGGAGGTGATTTTCCTCCAAGTCAGTTGTAACTTCCCTAGTATGTGTAGGCTATTGTTAAGCAGACAATAGATAATGGTCTACCTACCAGCTCACCTATCCAAGCAGCACTCACTTAGCTGCAAAGGTTTCATACTGTTGCCAAAGATTTTCCTGAAGAGGAAGATAGGCACGCCTGCCCATAACCTGGGCTCTCCTCTCCTCCCTTGGGTCGCATCCTGCCCCCAGGATCCTTCCTGATGCCAGCATGTCTGAGTCAGGTAAAAGCACAGAGCTTAAAAATGATAGAGTCAGCTGTTTCCTGCTCTGTTTATTAGTTGGGTGTTTAGTTTGGACCCAGCTCATCACTCTTCACGCGGGAAACTCCCATTGACTTCACTGGGAACACTGTCTGAGCAAGGATTTCTGAGCAGGGCTTCTTGCTGGAGGATGGCAGGACAGGACTGAGCACAGAAGTACTTGGCTCCTACCAGAGCAGAGACAGTCAAACAGCCATTCCTGATTTTTAATAGCAGGCCTCAACGGACTTCACAAATGTGAGAAGTATTATTATCCCTGTATTACAAAAACTGGTTACCAAAACATAAGGGTGAAGCTAAACAAGGTAGTGTTTTAGGAATCCTTTGTGGCAAATAAGTGTCATTATGTGATGCAAACTAGGTGAATGTAGAGCTATATTTACAAAGGGTTCCACATTTCTGGGAAGAACTTTAAGGAACAACTACTAGTATGCCCCTTCCACCATCTTGCTTCCCTTAGGTGCAAGTCCCCACCACTGTTCACGACCTGTTGTTTTAGAGCATTAATCTTCTAAGATTGCTCATGGTTTTTCTCACAGTATGACAAGAAGAGCAGTGTCCAGCCTATGTGTTACCAACATACCTGCTGCTGGCCCTTTTCCTGCACACCTGCAGCAGCAAAGCCAGACCCAGCCTACATTGACTCCATGCCCAGGAAAGTCTAGCCAGGCTCATGTAGGTCTCAAATGGGGCAGGAGGAGGGTGTAACACTTCTCAAAATTTGATATTGACGTCTGTAAGTTCGGGTCTCATTAGACCTGCAGCCAGCACCGTTTCTGATGACAGCAGTCGCACTGAGCTGTGTGACTCTGCACTGCCAGTGTGAGTCTCAAGCTTCAGTCAGCCTTCCACATGGCAATACATGCAGCTATGTTCAAAAAAATGTCCTGCCAGAAATATCTTAAAAGATCATCCTGTAGCTGGCAGTTTTGTGCCAAACACACTTCAACCACCTGAAAACCCACATAATGATAAGAGCAACTTCTTCCCAGGAGTGAGGCAACTGGGCTGGGAAGTATCCAGGACTATCTGGACAGGTGGCAACACTGGATGGACAGTGGCAGGGAAGGTATAATTTCTTCTTGTGTAAAATGACTAGAGAGATTTAAAAATAATCTTCTGATAGGAAATAGTCTTTCAAAACCTTTCCTGGGAGGCACTTGCTGACTTACTGCCTGAGTACCGCATCTGAAGCAGATCACTTGCTGACATACTGCATCGGCTGTGAAACTGTGGAACTTGCCTTATTATGTACAAGCCAGGGATGCACAAACACTATATATCCCACCTCAGCCTTTCTTTTCCATTCTGTGGCCTTGGATGAATCCTGGGGGAGTACCCTTTTCCCAGAGAGTTTTTCATGAGGCAGTGTTTGTTGCAGACAGAGATGCTACCCCTGAGTTATGGGTCAGTACAGACAGCCAGAGAACACAGCTCTGTCAGGTTTGTTTGGCTTTCTACTCCCACCCAGAATGAACAACACTGTTTGCTGCAGATCTCCTGCACCACTGATATATTTCAAAGAGCCGTGTCCAAATCTTCAGGGGTTTCATCCTGCTAGCAACATAAACTTCTGCCTTTCCAAACATTTCAGAGACACTTAGGAGTTCCACTTCACTCGCTTTCATAATTTGGCCATAAGAAGATTTTAGGCTTTCTTCTCGCTTATATTTCTACTGGGAAACACCAGATGGGCTTTAGTCTGGCTATAGATGTTGATTGTTCAGAAGAAGTCCCTTGAAGTGAGTGAATGAAAAGGAAAGAGATGCTATGCAACACCAAACCCACAAGTAACAAAGTGTAAATAAACAAAAATAAACCAAATACCCCAAATTCTGAGAATAAAAAAGGTTTGACTCAATAAGGAGATGGGGAAATAAAGGGAAGTAATGAATGATGAACAGTTTACTCTGTTACATGTTTGTTGTCCACAGCCTATCCCCTGGCCCTTGAAACAATGGGCATTTCTTAACCAGGCCCTCAAGATCTTGCTTAGGCAATCCTGGCACTGGCTTCTGTAGGGACAGCACCTAACCCCTAGCACACAGTGTATTTTGGTTTGTGCCACAGCTTCATTTGACAAGGGTTGGACAAATTATTGCATGCCCTCTTTCACTGCCTTGTCATCACACTTGTATGTGACACTACTTATGTGCAAGCTGCGGAGAGGGGCAGCATGCTGAAAAGGAGAGGGAGGGAGGAAGGGCCAGCCTGTGAGCACGGAGGCCTGAAGTGGCATTAGGGAAAAGGTGTTGAAAGCAGGGTGGGAGAGGATTAGCAAGTTGAGGACTAGCCTTTACAAGAGAGCGAGCCAGGGGTAGGAAAGAGGTTGACAGCCCACAAACATTACTGCAAGGAGGAGGAAAATGACTGCGTGGCATGTTTCGCCACACCAATTGCTTCAGAAATCAGTATTGAAGGGAAAAAGAGCCCAGCTTTTTCTCTCAGAGAGAGCAACACTGTTGCTGTGACCAAAGGCTGACGGGCATGCCACACTGAACATGCGCTTGTGTCAGAGGCAGCAGAAGGAGCACAGATTTGGCTGGCACTTGGGATGTGGGGGCTGTAGGCAAAGTGTGGGGGTCCACATCTAAGCATTCAGGATGTATCTGATGCAAAAGCCTAAAAACAGTTAAAGGGCTTAGTTTGGCTCCTTTGTTCTTGCAGGTAGGAATAAAAATGAAAACTCATCCAAGCCCTTAAGTTACCTGGTGACTCTGATAAGCAGTTGAGATGTCAATGTGATGTGCTCCACATAAAGGCAACACAAAGGTGAGCCCTGCCCAGAGAACCGAAATGCATGTATGATGGGCAAGATAAAAGGCTGATATAATGCAGAGGAGGAAGGCACAAGGTAAGAATAACATGAATATGACAAGATCATGACAGTAGTTTCAACACACTGAGACTAGCTCTTTCAACAGACAACTGGTGGCTCAGTTGAACTTTGGGAAGCAGTTTGGAGGACAATGGGGATGCCAGGGGGGTCCTCTTGCAAAGCTTAATAAATGAGCTCCTTTGAAATCCTGACAGCAGCAACATTAAAACTATTCCTGGCTGTGGTGAGGGGCCTCTTGAGATCTTGCTGTGCTGGAGACTTGGGAAGGGATAGAAACTAAGTATTAATACTCTCTGCTCCTGGCTCAAAATGACTGACAGTGTTTCTGGATAATTTAACTTCTGATTTCCCCTTTGGAAAAGTGGGTTTTGTACAACTTGTTTCCTTGCAAAACTCTTTGGGATGCTGGTAAATTTGACCTTCCTCAATACCGTGACAGCACTGGATGAGACCCAGAGAAGGAATTGGGTGAAACCAACTGGAAAGTGGCACAGGATCTGAATGAGATTAGAACCGAATGGGTGATAGTTTAAGGGGGCCACATATGTCAAGAGATGTTGACATAAGTGAACTCAGAGGCAACAGGTAAAACACTGTAATTTGTGCACAGCATGGAGTGTTGTGGCTGTAGCAGCTCTCATACTGCTGCCTGGCAGAGTGGTTGCTGCCTGCTCTCTCCTCTCACTCACCTCTCTTCTGCCTCAGCCCTTGTCCCTGCTTCTCTTCAGCAGTTTTCTTCTTTGTGTCATTTGCCCTTCTGGTGCATTCTCATGCTTCACTGCCCGTGGCCCAAGTGCCATGGTGCCCAGCTCGATGGGGCAAGATGAGTGTTGCTGCTGAGGCCACCCACAGTTCACACACCACCAAAAAGTCCAACAGCTACAGACCATTCAGAAACTCAAGCCCTGTTTTCAGAATTGTGGCTCAGTTTTGCTGTGGGTTAGAGGGTTGCTATAGAAGACAGGAGTGAAGTTCCTAAATCTGCCTTCTCACAAGCGTAACCAGCACATTGCTGCCAGCACCTGCAGCTCAGCAGCCACCTACCACCTTGATGCACAACCCAGCTGTCAGCCTTGCACTGCCAGCAAGGACCCCTCCAGTTCTGCTTGCACCTTGCTCAGTTTTGCTGAGCTCTCCCTTGAGCCTCACGGGCAGCTGGTGATCCAGAACACAGAGGAGGCAAAATATTAAATTGCTGTTTTAAGGGCCTGAAACTCCCAGCACAGAGAGAGCATCTCTAGCTAAAGAAAAAAGCTACAGAAGTTAGGAGTGAACCTTACCCTTGCTCCATCACCATCACATTCCGGTACCACTAAGACACAAAGTGACACAGGATTACAGCGAGCAAAGAGCAAGGCATTTGGACATTGCACAGTCGATGCCACTCACTGGGTGTGTTACCTACAGATGTGTAGCCACTGGAGGAAACAAAACCATAAGGAACTGTAAGACTTGCTGGGATAATCTGGATGTGGCTGGGGAATGTCCCTGTGCTTCACTCGTGGAAGGGAAGGGTGAGGATCTCCCGAAGGTGGGGACGAGGGATGGTGCCTGGAAGTCTAAACCACCGGCCGGGACAGTGACTGGGCTGGTTTTCTTTCTGGGAATGGTGCTCCCGTGCTGGGACAGGGAAGCGTGAAGCGGGGAGAGGCGGGTTGCAGGGCGTGCGGACTTCCCGGCCGAGAGACAGCGGCCGCCAGCCGCCGCGGGACCGCCTCGCCCGCGGCACCGGACCGCNCGGGCGGTGAGCGGCCATGCCGCGCAGGGCGGAGAGGTGCCTGCAGATCGCCCCGCACTCCCTGGCCATCGTCCTGGACGCCGCGGCCGGGGGGCGGCCGGGGGGCGACGGTGCCGGCGGTGCCGGTGCCTGTGCGGGGCCGGCGGCGGAGCTGGGCCGCCACCGCATCGGCTACGAGATCTTCGCGGACTTCAAGCGAGAGAACATGCAGCACTTCTGGGACCGGCGGGCCACGGCGGCGGTGGCCGAGACCTTCTTCCTGGGCTGGATCGACGAGCAGGTGCTGCTGGTGCAGGGCAAGGAGGAGCACCTGGAGGTGCTGCGGCAGGGCTGGGCGCGCCGCTCCCTCAAGCCCCCCAGCGGCTTCCACATCAAGTGCCTGGGTAGGTGCCGCCGGGCCGGGTCGGGGCCCGCGGAGCTGCCCCGGGGCACCCGCCGGAGGTGCCCGGCGGGCTCAGGGAGCGGGGGCGGGAAGGGGGACCCTCCCCGCCGCGGGGTCTCAGCTCCCAAAGCGGGTGTGCGCGAAAGGGGTGAGCCGGGACGGGAGCGGTGGCATTACAGGGATGCGGCTCAGTGGGGCTCTCCGGGAGAGCTGCCGGCCACGGCTCTAGGGTCGGTTGGAGAGGTGCGTCCCCCCGTTCTCTTCAGCGGGCGAGGGTAAAAACATAAACTGGAAGTATTGGAATATACTCCCTGCAGGGTGAAATGCCCGCTGGCCTCCTGCGGGCCGGCTCCGCCTGCAGCGCGCTCCTGGGGCCGCTTGGCTCGGGAGTTAAAAGTTGGCTTTAGTATTTCCAGGTGTGCTAAAAAAATATTTTACTTTATATTCGTCTGTACTTGCTAGATCAAACTTGTGTCACAGTGTTGCTGTGAAGGTGTCTTCCACAGCGAGTAGTAGTAGTAGGAGATGAGTAACATACGGTTTTTAGCGGTGCAAGGCAGGTGGGTTTTGAAGCTGTAAATGGCAAGTCTGTTATGCCGTGGTGGGCTGAAGTTTCAAGTTACAGTGTGATTCCCTAAGAGAATCCCATTAGTGTGCACTAGCCTAGGACAAAGCTCACCTCATCCTGAATTTTCTTTAGGAAATGAAAAAATCCTAGCATGGAGAGCAAAAATGTTTCAGCACTTATTTTGACATGAAAAAGAACCAAACAAAGCCAAAAAACCAACCCAAACCCTCCACCACCACCCCCAAACCCTAAGATATAAAGCTGTGGCTATTTGGTGCGTATAGTGGTGAGTTGTGAAGAACAACAGAGCAGAAGTTTTTCTTAGGATTTAAGGCAACTCAGCATTCATCACAGCTTGAAACACACAGCTTCTCTTATAGAGAGAAGGAAAATTGTGAGGATTTGCTCTATTGCTGGCTTAATTACTTGCCATGGCTGCTGCAGTGATGGTGAGGCAAACTGTCTTTTCCTCATGTACAATTTATATCATCTATGTCCTATGCAGCAGGCACCATGAACAGGTCACAAAGCTAGAGATGCTCTCTCTGTGCTGGGAGTTTCAGACCCTTAAAACAGGATGCTTCCATGCATTTATTTTTAAAAAAAATCTGAGTAAGGTTCCTGAAAAGAATGGAACACGAATATTTGAGGTTTCCCAGTTTCCTGTTTTTAATCTAGCTTTTGAATGTTTTTAGCTGCCTTTATCCTTTTGAACAAGCAATTCAGACTCCTATCATTTCTAGGTATTAGCAGTCTTGTCTCTTGCAGAGTTGTCAGACACTTGTCTGTCACTCACCATTTCCCCATCAGACTGACTTATTACCATTTTTTTCTGTGCTGAGAGGGAAGGTCAAGACAAGCTGCCCTGTTAAAAATGAATGGATGGACCTTTTTTTCTCATAACAGCAAATTTTCCTCTGAACCTCAGATGACAAGACAGTGTTGCAGAGCAGGTGGTTAATCCTGTTCTGTGATAGAAAAGTTTTTTGTGGTCCACCACTCTTTGGAGAAGGTGAGAAATGGATTAGGCAGTGGTTAGTGCTAGCTGTTCAGCCTACCTCATCTGGACTTTTTGGCTGCTGTTGGACAGAGGATGAAGAGCTTTTGAATTGGCCCTGTCACCTGACAGAGTGTCAGGGTCAGTGTTTGATTTTTGGGGTGTTCCTGGGCCTTGCTCAATGGGTGACATTCCTCAGCCTGCTGCCCAAGGAGGGCTGTGGAAAAGTGCATAGTGACCTTGACTTCACTAAAGCCACCCAAGGAATGTAAACAGGTCTTTGTGGCCTATCTTAAAATATGGAAACAAAACTTTTGCTAGAAGTTCACGTTAATAAGTAAGCTCACTGGTGTGCAAACAATATGCATTCCTTTGGGGGGTTATCTTTGCTGCAAATTTACAAAAGACTGGAGCCAGTGTTTCATCTGACTTTAAAAATAGCAAATGCCTCTCAGCATTTGATTAAAGGCTATGACAGAAGAGCAGGGACCTGTTGGAGTCCTGCCTGTTGTGTAGTGCCTTAGCTGTGCTAAATATGATGGGAGGAACTGATTGATTTTTATTTTTTCCATTGTTTTTTTTTCCACTCCCTGATAATTCAGGTCTTGTATCTAAGTAGATTCAACTTGCACTTAGTGAATACAGTTAAAGAATTGTCAAAATAATGGGCTTGGCCTGTAGGCATGAGCATCTGCTTAAGTGCATGTAATTGTATTTTCAACATAACTAGGTACCTAATGTGTAAATGGCTGTGACTTATCGAGGAACTCTCTCATACTTCATTATCTATTATCTATATTTGTTTCATTAAAGCAGTGAACAACATACAGACAAAAAGAAAAAGTCCCAGTGCTTTTCAGCTTTATAAAAAAAGGTGGTTGGTATCTTAGACTGATAGGAAAACCTGCCTGCTGGGAGCTGCAGAATAGTAATATTTTACTCCTGTTAATAAATAACTGGTGGGGTCAAGGGGAAAAAAAGGCACAGTGTTTTTGATGAAGGTAACACTGCTGTTTTCTCTTGCTCTGGTCCATCTGGTAGTCCCCATGCTGTGGTGTTAATAGGGGTTGCCATGGCTTGGCAATGCGGGGATGCATGGGGGACTGACCCAGGGGTCTTTCTGTGCACCCCAGGGCCATTGGAATACCTGGACAATACTGTGATAGGTTGTTGGGCTGGTTCTTGTCTCATTTCTTGACTGGCTGTCTCTTTGCAGAAAGGTGGGGGCAGATTTCTGCCTCACCTGCTCCTGGAGTCCAGCTGGGATGGAGTGGCTGGACAACCAGCTGCCTGCCCCAAGGTGGTGTGGCGGGAGCATGCCAGCCTCCTGCTACTGTCTAGCATGGGACAAGAGACAGAAAGGTCTCCTCAGCTGCACAACCTCCATGCACAGGTAGCTGACAGCCTTGGACAACACTTCCCTTCCCCTATATCGTTAAGTGCTAACATGACCCAGAAATCACAACTGCCGCCTGACTTTCAAACTTCTGCTGATGTTGCTGGTATTTCTTGTTCACTGTGGTCCAGAGCCTTGGCTCTGATGGGTTGTGATGGCTGTGGAGATAATAACTGGAGGAAAAAGTAGCTGGTGAGGAGGAGGGAATACTAAACCTCTAGTGTGCATAGGATGTTTTCTGCTGCTGGAATTGTAAAATGTAAACCAGGAGAGACTCACTGCTGAATAGTTTCCTCACACTTAAATTACCCTGGCTTGATAATGAAAAGTTCATGAAAGTATAATCTGTAGTTAACAGGGACTGGACAGTCCTATTGTGCTCAGTGCAGGTGTACCTGAGTCACAAAGTGAATGGATTAAAATTCACATGAGGTTCCAGTGTCCGAAGATCTGAGTTATAAAATTAGACCTTACCATTTAATACAGCAGGAATATGAAGCACATGAGAAATTTGCTTATAGCACTGACATCTGAGGGCTGGCGGGTATGGGGGATGAAGTGATTCATGGGTGACTTTTAAACTTACTCCTCTGGCAGTTTTCTTAAGCTAAATGGTTGCACCATAAAAGCTTGCTCAGTGACCAGTTTTGCAGTGATCAAAGTTATTCGGATATTAGGAAATTAGGATGTATTGAGGTTTTTAAGTTGGCTGAAGGAGAAATTTTGGGAAACATAAACAGTCTTTGAATAAACAAAATCCCCGAACCAGCACTTGCTTAATATGTTGATTTAGGGGGTCATGGAAGCCTTATGCAAATCTATAGGTCCAGTGATGAAGTTCATTTTCTTCGGAAGCTCTCTTGTAACTTTGCAAGGCTTTTGCAACTTAAGTCTTTAATGAGCGTTAGTATTTTAATAAGATTTCTTTTTTCGACACACCTTCCTCTTTCACTCACTAGTATTTGTCATCTGGGAGCTGATTTTTTTTTTTCCCCCTTTCTGTGCAAGCTCTTCTGTGCAAGGTGCTGTCAGTGTAGCAGGATGTTCCACCTCATTTTCATGTCTTCATCGCCTTCATCACTGTTCCCAGATGAGACTTCCTGCTGTATCTCTTGCACTTGATTTCTGTGTCACGGACAATGGGCATCTTTGAGAGGTTTTCATATGCTTCGCAGAAAGGCCATGCCCTTTTGTAGAGATTGCTTGAAAAGAAGTGACCAAACTTTATAATAACCCTTTGGCCGTGCCCAGAGCAATTTCTCCAATTAGAAGCTGATGTTCAGATGGAGTTTTTAAGAAATGTATGTGCAATAATTAAACTAACTAGCAGGAGTTATAATTCAGCAAAGTCGGCAGGGCCAGGCTGTTGTGCATTGTTCCTGCTTGGCCAGGCGTAGGGGGGAAACTTTTTTTGCCGCGCTGGGAGTTGGAGATAAGTGCTTCCTTTCTTTTCTCTCCCTGCCATATTCTCTCATGCCACCAAAAAATTAAATTAACACCCCACCAGTTTAGGTTCGGTAATTTTCACAATACATTTTTCAGTGATTAGTGGATGATTATGGTGTAGACTGGTGGACATTAAATGTTATTCATCTATAGACATTTATAAAACATAAGTTCCTTTTTTCCTCCCAATTCTCTCCTCTGTATAATGAAAATTTCTTTTCAGTGAGGGAGCATTAGGTTTCATAATAATAAAACCTCCGATGACTTTACCACACACTCACCTACACCTTTTGTATGCCTTGTGGTATTACCATGGGAACTTCAGTGGATTTAAACTACAGTTTTCTTTTCTCCTTGTCTACCACTCCAACCTAGAGCCAGTTAGAGATTCACTAAGCACTTTTTATATCTGTGAGGTGGTTATTGCAGCCTGAAAAAAAAAAAAAAAAAAGTGTAAAATTAAGCTTATGGCCAGACTGAAGTGCTTATGAATTTACTCCCAATGCTGAGTAAAGAACTTCACTGCTCACAAGTGTTGGGTTGGGCCTTAAATGTAATTCGTAAAAGCAGCTTTCAGAGGCTGGAGAGACAGAGACAAGAGCTAAATGAGTATAGACTGCATATAAAGTGCCTGATTTCTCAGTATGTGGTTTGTGCTTGTGTTGTGGGAATGAAGTCTTAGAGTCAGAATTGCTTTCTGCTCTTTAAAGAAAATTGTGGATGGCCTGCAAGGCTAGTGCTAGTCATCAAAAATGTATTGTGAAAGTAAAAAAACACAAAGGAAGGAAAGATATGGCCTATTTAATTTCATTTTTTCACGCAAAGCAGCTTCTCTTGAACAAGCAAAGTCAAATACACAGATCTGTGGTATTCATTGTGCAGCTCAAGGGAAGGATTTATAAGGTTAATAGCCGACTAGTACTGTCTCCCCACCTCCTTCCTCCCCACAAAGAGCACCATTGTATAGGAAAGCATCTTTTCCAGTAGCAAATAAGTCATCCAGCCTTGCAAGTTAAGTGTATGCTCTGTGTGAAAAGCAATGCTGTAAGGGAACCGTGGTGGCCGAGAGCAGCCCTTGGCTGTGGGGCTTTGACAAAGCAAGAGCTCTCTCACGCTCTCCATCTCTTTGTTTGTGCATGAGGGTCTGGTCTTTAGTTAAATGCTCCCCGTTCCCTTCCTCAAAAAGGCCCTTATCTTTGCCAGGGAGCAGCACGGTGGGTGTGCACTGCATGAAGCCCTTGTCAGGTGTTATTCCCGGCGCTTAAATGGACTCCTGGGCTGCCAGCATCATGTGCCACTAGGCCAGTCACTAAATCACCTTTCTGTCTGTCCAACCTGACCCAGCACCTTGCTGCCCTCACAGTAAAGAATTTTGTCCTGGTATTTACTCTAAACCTACTCTCTTTCAGTTTAAGGCCATTTTCCTTGTCCTATCACTACATGCCCTTGTGAAGTCTCTTTTCCAGCTCTCTTGCACACCTCCTTTAGGTACTGAAAGGTTCTAGAAGGCCCTCCCAGAGTCTTCTCAATCTGTCTCTGAAAGAGAGGTGCTGTGGACCCCAAGCCTGGAAAAATGTGCATTTAGTGAACAGAGAAAGGCTCTAGGAAGGTCAGCTGTGTCTGAAAACACTGCTGTCCCTGGGCTTGACTGGCAGGTTTTTGTTTCAGCTCTTTTGTAAAGGGAATGATAACAAAGTTGGCACTCTCTCCCAGCAATTCTGGTGCTGTTTCCTCGGGCCATGATTTTGGATGGTAAACCTGTCCTCCTTTCTGCGGGCCCGAGAATCACAGCTTGTCCCCCAACAGGATGTGCCAAAGCATTACCACGTTCTTGTCTGCATTTGAGACATCCTTTTGGAGAGTGTAGCAGAAAAGGTGCAACCTAGATGGACTGGGTGTCCTCCAAAACTCCTGGCACCAAAAGCTGCCTCCCAAGCAATTCCTTCCCTTGGTTACAGCAAACATTGTAGGCAGGTGTCTCTTTTCTTTTTATAGTCAAGGAAAACCTGAAGTGTTCAGAGAAAATAAAAGCTGCAACCAGATGGTGGCTTCCCCTGCTGAAGCTGTGGCTGTGAAATGTGAGGATGGAAGGAACTTCTTAATAGTTTTCTGCAATAACAGAATTTTAACAGGGTTCTGAAAATTCAAGCTGTCTCCAAACTTCTTCCTTTGTTTTAAATACAAAAGCATAAATGTTTTGATTATTTTCTAATGATGTTGACTGCTGGGAATGTTATTGCAGTCTCCGGTTTCCGATATTGAAACTGCTCCCTGGGTGGGCCAAATCTGGAAAGATTTTTAAGGATATTACATTCTTGGAATAAAATCCCTTCACCTAATATGTAAACACACTTTCTTCTGTCTGCTGTACTTGATCCCTCTATTTATGACCTGGGATTTCACCTGAGAACTGTGATGAGAGGTATCTGAATGTAAAGAATGTACAAACACATATATTTTGATTAAACAAAGTGTTTTCATGTAGATATTTGAGCAGGTCTTCATGCCTCCTTTTTTAATTGGGCTCCTGTTCTGAGCCACAATAGCAATTGAGCACGTGTTCAAAGGTCAATAACTACCCAGGGAATCTGAATAGTGGTTCTTCTAGTTGCTTTGTTTTTCTGTAACAGAAAAGCAATGGTGTAATATTACCATCAGCACTTACTAAGCTCTTTTTGGTTTTCTTATGAAAGCAAGTTACTATTCTGTGCACTAAATTAATGCACAGAGTAATGACTTCTATAGTGTATATTCTGGAGCTGGATATACTTCTAATCCATCTAACATGAGACTTTGTTGTTCTTCTTCCACACGAGGACAGGATGGGGTACCAAAACAGCAGAAGTTGGAGTAAAACAGCAGCCTTTTATCCTAACCTTGAATTCCACTATCAGATTATTAATAAAGAGACATGCAGGTGTATCAAAGATTGCTCTTTTAGAAGTGCAAACCAATTCACTTAAACTCTGGGAAACAGCTCCAAATGTGGTTCTTTACAAAATCTGTATACTGTGACTGTGGAAAATGCTTCTACTCGAAGAGCTTGGTTTGGGTATATTCCAGAAGCTTTGGTTTTAAAGCAATTTTTGGTAACTGTTAGTGCTTCAGAGGGTACATGTTCAGGCTCATGCACGTCTTCAGAGGAGGACGAGAATGCTGAAGGACCCACTGCTGGCCCCGGTATGGGGAATCCCACTGAGAGAGCACAATGGGCTCTTGGATGGTGACCCAATGGCTTTCACAATAACATGGCCTAAAACACAGTGGCCTGCAGGACTGGGCTGGCCATGTGGCAGGCTGATTCCTCCTTCTGGTGCCGCAGAAGGGGAATAAAGGTATGTGCTGGGGCTGGTCTGTGACCGAGCAAATGTCTCCGTTCCTGCATTGGTAGCAGGGCAGTTGCATGTCCGTGTCCATCCTCATCAGTGACTGCAGCTCCAGTAACTCCTGGGTATCTGCTGCCTTGCAGTTGCATGTTTGCATGTGCTGCAACGTCTTCTCTCACTGGGTGTACAGAGGCTCCTGGGAAGGAGCAGAAGTGCAAGGACCGTGTTTTCACTGGAGCTGTAAAACTTGCAATGTATTGTTAGCATTAGAACAAGCTGGGTACTGCCAGTGTATTTGAGATTTGGCAGCAGAGTCTTAGGTATTATTGAGGGGCTATAAAAATGAGTATTTCTTTTTTAAAAATGGAAACTTCTTTTGTTCTTTCAAAAAGCCCTATCGCGAATCTAGCAAAACATTTAGCTAAAGAAGAAAAACAAATTAGTATTAACTTTTGCAGATTATAGTTGTATTTTCCACTTTAATCATAATATCCATGGGTATCTTTCTATATGCAAAGAATGTGGAAGAAATAGATTTCTGGATGCAGCAGCCTTTCTCCAGGTCATTGGGAGAAAGACTTAATGGCCTAATAAATATATTATGTCTACTTACTTTGTGTTAACAGTATCCTTGGGTGCATGAGGTTACAGAGTCCTGCTTCTGTGCCAATTGCAATGCATACAGTTTATTATTTATGTCCCTTTACAAAGAGATTGACGTGACATAAACAGGTTTTATCATTGCCTGTTTATTTATTGTGTTTGAATTCTAATGAAGTAACTGAAGTCCTGTAAGCTCTATGTGATGCTGCAGTGAACTTCTGTATGTTTGGTGGGGCTTTTTTGTAGTTTTGGGAGTGGGGTTTTGGTTTTTTGAGGGGGTTGTTTTTTTGTTTCTGTTTTTTTAATTGCTTTTCTTTTAGGGGAGGTGTTTTACTCAAAGTATTCATGATGTGTTTTTTGGGTGCTAGTAGTCCTCAGCCTGCCCTTGAGCCTTCCAGCCACTCTTCAGCATGTGTGGAACTGGACCATGCCCTTGACTCCCACTCCAGCAGACCATCATTAAATGTTTGCTCTCCTGCTTGTGCATATTGCAGGGCTAGTGCCCAAACAAGTTCTCTTTTCACTGACAGATGAAATAACAATACCTGGCATTAAGAGAAAGCTGAGTGTTTTCTTTGGGTTTCCCTGAAGGGCCTCTTCTGTCTCCACCATCTCTGCTCAGAGAAACCAGATTGCTAAATCTGAGGGTGCTGTTGAGATGCTCTGCCTTGTGAAGTCAGGAGTAGGTCAGCACCCATGTGAAGATTTCCATCCACTTGGTGTGCCTGCTACTCCTGGCAAGGCTTTGCAAGTAGCCCTGTCCAGTGGGGTGGTCTAGGCTGGTGCGGGCAATCTTGAGAGCTCAAAGCAGAGGGTGAAACATCCACAGCACTGGGAAGGAGGTCCTGGTGGACTGCCCCTTACTCAGTGTTTATATGGCTCAAAGGAGGAGAAAATTATGGACAGCTGGATGAACCTGAACAGATGTTTACAGGTGCCTGTATATCACCTGAGTGGCCCCGGTCCGGTTGTGGGAAGTCAGCAACTCACCTGGGCTATAGGGATGTCTTAATTAGTCACATGTTCACAAGGTGGTTTAACCAGCTGAAAACCAGGATTTTAAGATCTATATTAAAGCAAATACAGTATCTCACATAGTAGATATTATTAGCAGAAGGGGTTATTAAAAATAACTAAAAGGGGGAAGGAATTTTCTCACTTGCTTTGTTTCTCAAAGAAATGTTATGTGCTTAAGCATTCCCTGCTGAAGGCTTAGAGCAATTTTCAGCTGGACTTGCTTCATATAGACATATGTGTGAGGGTGTATGTAGTGTTTTAAGTGCTGTATGAACAGAGGTTTTCCGTTACTTTGAGTGGTCTTGATTCAACAAGGAACAGATACCCACATGTGCTTTTAAATTAAGTCTGAGTCTGGTGGGAGGACTCACATTTTTGAATATAGGCATGTCATATATTCTAGTATTTGCCTGATTGTTGTTAAGAGATTTGCCACAGGAATCTCTTCCTGGTTAATTGCAGAGTGGGTCATCTGTGTCTAAACCAGGAGTCCTTTGAGAATTAAGCTTGGGAATCCAAGATTAGTATTCTTTGCATTTTTATTTTGGTGTATACAGTACTCTGAGAAATAAATAGCAGAAGAGCTTACCCAGCTTTTGTAGGTGCCTTCAGGAAAAGTATGAAGAGGAAGTATTAATTAATACTTCAATAAAAATATGAAGAGGAAGTACTAATTAATACTTCAATAAAAGTATGAAGAGGAAGTCTTAATTAATACTTTGTCAATAGAGATAAAGTCATGAAAAGTAGGCAACTTGACCTAAAATCATTCTGATTTCTTTCCTTGGGTAGGAATTAGTGGCTATCATCTTGTCATTTTTTTATTTATGGCAGTAGCTTTCAGCCTTTAGTTTATAGATTTTTTATTAATTCAAGTTCATTGGTTTTGTTTCCAAGGTATTTTTTTTATTGTTAATTTGTCTTTGCTAGAGGTGTACAGATAGAGCTCCTCAGTGAAGCTGATGCCAAATTGCTGTTGGAAGGTCTGTAGGGACTTGCTTCTTGGCTGCCTTTCAAGTGCAGTATGGCTGTAAAATGTTTTCGTGTCAGAATCACTACATCTATCATTGTTCTGCTTTTCTCTGTCAATAACTGGTCTCATTCAGTGACATATTTGTTCTTAAAGGGGGAAAGCAGATTTATCTGTGTGCCAGCACATGAGTCTTTTCAATTTTTCTGCTCAGATAATCATTGGGCTTCAGGTTTCAGTGGTTATTTAAATTAATCCCAGTGCTGTCTTTCCAGTCTCTTCAATGTTTGTGTTGAGAGAAAGGCTGAAACATATCCTGTCTGTTGGGAACCACTAGAAACCAATCATCTGGTGAGATGGAAGAAAAGTGACCTACAGTCTTCAGTACCGGTTTTTGTGATGAGCGACTGTGGTAAAAAGGAAATAATTTTGACAGAATTTTTCCCACTGGTTAGGACAATATTTAACAACTGGGATATGCTATTTCAATTTTTCCTTTCTTTTTATGCTGGGAACACTTTTGCTTGTTGGCTTGCACACCTATTTCCAGTTCCTGAGGACTTGGGTGATTTATGCTGCCTCCTGTCCCACTGAGTAACAATTCACTAGTGTGATGATCCTTACCTTTCTTTAGTTTGCAGATTGCTGAGTTTCCAGTGAAAATAAAGCAAATGTAAGTGGTGCTTTTTGCTTTTATCTTTTTATGGACCATTTGGAAAAGAGCTCACAGATCACTTGGGGACCTGCAAACCCCTAGTTGAAAACCCCTGACCTCGCCAACCCCAGCCTTTTACACCTGAATGTGCAGGTACCTACACAGATGAAGCTTGTGCTCCCCTACCAGTATGCTGCGGACTTACCAAATTTTCCCTTAAAATAATTCACAATTTATCATCTATGACAGCTACCCTGAGCCTCAGCATTTGCTCTGTACCTTTTCCTCTTCTCTTTTCTTCAAGGACAGCGGTGGTGGTAACTTCTGGAGCAGCAGGGATGGCTGGCACTTTGATGGCTACAGGCTGGAAAGCTTGTTCCAAGCATTGTTTCTTGCCTTGTGTTTGAGAGCACAAGGGTTTTGGGGCAGAAAACTGGGTGCCTCTGTCACACTGATGTGCTGGGCACTGCAGTGCTGAGCTGGGGCTAAAGTCCTTGGGTGCTCTGACAGTGCTAAGCCTTATATCATAATACACACATATGAGGTTACTTGTGAATGAGAGGTAATCTGTAAATAGGCAGACAGGCAAAGAATTCTTGCTCAAAACCTGCCTGGATTTGTTTTACCTGTTTTCTAACCACTTGGGCAATAGCAATTACTTTTTGTGGCAGTCCTCAGCCTGCTTCATGAATGAGTTGCATGCATAAATTTTTTGAAGGCTTCAGTAGAGCTGTCGTGAGTTTGCAATCACAGATATTTAGATACGTGTTTGGTTTGAATCTGGAGCCATAAATGCATAATAGTTCATCAATGGCTATCCTTACTTTATTTGCTCTGGTTGTTAACTAAGAAAATGAGGGCAGGACCCAATGGGTCAATAGGTTTAAGAGGAGACATGTCATACTGTCCCAGTCTGTGGTCTTGCACTCTTGGTATATGACATATAAACACTTCCTGTGATTGCACAGAAGGGAGCTGGAGCCTCTCATGGTTTATGTGGTGTTTCTTTCAATCAACTGCAAAATAGTGATTCTTGTGTGACGGTACCTGTAGGTTTTAGAACTGTATATGGCTTCTCACAGGCTTGTTCTTTCCTAATTGTGGTAAGAAAAGATGAAATTTGCCCCTCAAGGCAACTCTGCATCTTCTACTGAAGCATGTTTGTCAGTACAGTCCTTTTCAGGTTTGTCAGTGGGTTCTTCTCTTTGTGGCAATGCCCAGAAGTACATCTGTGGAAGTGACCTACTCTTGTCCTGGAAAAGCAGAGGTGGAAAAGAAAGTGGTATCTTGTGGGGTATCTTTCTTTTCCCTTTCTGCAACCACAGGTCTCAGTGCTTCTGCAAGATCACTAAGGTTTCTTTCAGCCTTGGGCTCCTTGATTTTTCCTGCACGTGTTTTAGCTGAACATAAATGTATCTGAGCTAGTTTTGAAGTAGCCAGCTCAAGTATGGTTTGCATTCTTCAACTCCAGCACTAATTATGGTTTTCAGCAGTGTCTAACTCCCCTTACAGTTCAGGGAGCCTGTGATGAGCTGCTGCAGTAAGAGACTTGAGTTCCTAGATTAAAGCCAGCTCGGGCTTATCCAGACTGCAGCGCTGGGATACTGTAACTCTCCTTTACAAACGGAGCTATTGCAGCGAATTCCTCAGGGCTTTTTGCTTCCTGCCTTTTGAATTTCTTTTTCTGTGAACTTAGCAAGTGTGGCTTTTACCTTTATCCATGACTGACCTTTTCTTAATGCTATCTCTCTGCTTAAAAGCTCATGCCAGCATGTAAGCTCTTGTCATCTTCTCCAGCAATGGCTTTGTGCCAGGATCACACCAGTCTGATAAAGTGCCCCTAACAGCCTGTCCCTTCTCAGCTTACCTACCTCACTGCTTGCAGCATCATCGTTCTTCTGTTGGCTCTGCTCTACCTGCTTCTACAAAATCCACCTTCTCCGAAGACATCTTGTCTCTCCTGATGGCTCCAGAAATTTCACTGGCTGCATTTGATGCTAGCTGGGGCTGAGCCTTCAAAAGCTGGCTCTTGGAAGGGATATGGTGATACTATGCTTTGAAGTCAGACCATGTGTTTTGAAAAGGGCATGTTTTTGATCCTTAAAACCATGGGATGGTTAAGGCAAGGCGTGATGCCAAACAGTGTGGGAAAAATGGGGTTGAGAAACCAACTGCTGGGACATACTAGGATAGATACAGGAAGTGCTTGAGTCAATCTGTGCCAGTGCTGTCCCTAACTGGCCTTTTTTTTTTTCTGTTTACTCTTCATTGAGGAAGGCACAGGTCCAGTTTCAGGTGTTTGACTGCAGAACTATAGTCCCTCCTTATACTTAGCAGGAACTGAACTTCCTTCTGTATCTGCACTGCCACAGTGATTTGAGCTGGTGTGGGTCTGCACCAAGGAGGTCACACAGCCTTTGCTCTGACACAGGAGCCCACAATGAGCCATCTCAAAGGCAAAAACCTAACCTGGAGTAAGGAGAGAGGAAAAGAGAGTTCATGATAAATTACTGTGGACCTGCTGCCTTATCTTCTCTGCATTACAGTCTTCAAACAAATATGTGTGGGATCACAAGGTAATTTTTGTAGGAAGAGACCTCCGTGGGTCTCTGGTCTGATGTCCTGCTTACAGCCATGACATTGAGTAAGTTGTTCCCATCATCTAACCTGTTGAATACAGCAGCAGCTCTGGTGGATCTTGTGGATGATTTCCAAAATTCCTGCATGTTTTGCTGTGGACAGGTCCTTTTGGAACTTTGGCTCCTGCCTAACAGGTTCCCCTGGTCCTTCTGCCTCCAGTTGCTCCGCGTAATGGGGGACCCAGGAGCACCCAGTGCCATCTGGCTGTCTCTTCCACCCACATGCTTTGGACATTGGCTTTCTTGAGGCAAATGGGATACCTTTTTGAATGCACAGCTCTGAACGAGATTAGGCAGCTGTTGCCTTTAGCTGAAATGTGTTTGTTTAAAAAAAAAAGTGTAACTCCTTCCCCAGCCTTCCTGAGATATATTTCTGTGTTTTGACAGATCCTTAAAGTGATTGACAGAGCCATAGTTGCCAGCAGCTTTTTATAGGAGCTTTTCTTACCGTGCTTGTCTTAGGAAAGACTTTTTTTCTTTGGAACCACTTAATCCATGGTTTAAACTTTTTTTCAAAGTCCCAGCAATGGCTGCTTTAAGTAATCTTGAAAGATCTTTTGAAATGTCCAGTAAGCCTGCCCTTTCTTTAATTTTAAATGCTGAGGAGTTAGGTTGTAATGACTTGGTGACTGGAAGTTATGGAAAACAAATCAACCAAGTGCTTTTTCTTCCTCTCATAACCTAATTTTCCCACTTCTTTTGTGACTTTTCTGTCTGCAGTTGATCTGCTCCTTGTTCAACCACAGTCTTTTTACTCAGCTCATTAAATCGTGTTTTTTATCTGAGTTTAGACTCTCAAACTACTCTTAGACAATGTTTCCTTATCTTCTTACTTTATTCTTACCTCAGGAGTGGCAGAAAGCACTTAATGGAGGCTGCAGACCTTGAAGTTGGTCTCAGAATAGGGGGGAGGAGGAGACATTGACCATTCATGCTTTTTTTTTCAGTGTTTCTGCAGTCTGACAGATACCCTTTGGGCTATGAAAATGTGTGGTTCATTGACTTGCAGAGAATTCATTGTCTGAATAAGAGACTTTCAAAAAAAAAGAAAAATACCCTAGATATGTATTTTTGTATAGTAACGTCAGTAAACCCACAGAAAACATACAAAGTTTGTGAGTGTTTTGGCCCATCTGCTACAATTTCTAATACAACAGACCTATTAATCTGCTCCTGGTGAGACTGGCTGTGTTCAGTGTGCCTGGTCAGCAGATCCGGGCATCTGCACCACAGCAGATCTGCAAAGGGACTTGCTAAAGGAAGAAGCAAAGCAGATGGATGACCCTTGCACTTTTAGAAGCTGTTATTTAAATCCTGGTGAGTTAGTGGAAGAGGCAGGCTTGGTAACTGTAGACCTTCCCATCCCGTCTTACATGAAAGATCCAACTTTTATTTCTATCAGTGGGAATTTCCCAGAGACAGTAGGAGTTAGATGGTACTTCTAGTGAAATGAGAAATAGAGATGCCTCAAGCTAAGAGGAATACAGGAGAAAAAGGATATATGAAATGTAGACTTTGCACTTTGTTTGATTCTTTAATATCCATTTCCTCACTTTTTACCCAAGAGGATATGGTTTGCTGTTGAATTATTAACAGATCATCCTCTAAGGGTCCAGCCAGGACATACTTTTTTGGCCCTCAGAAAGGGAGTGCTCTTTCAGAAACAATTTACAGCTTTCAGCGTGGTTGAGAAGGTAACATGAATGATAACAATTTGGTAAAACTATTCTGCAATTGCTGGAGCTAGACTCACCCTGGACTCAAGCAAGGAGCTAGACTCACCCTGGACTCAAGCAAGAGGGGAGGTCACACTTCTTACACTTATTCCAGGATAACTATGAAGGCTACTGCTAAAGTTGAATATGCATGTTAGCTGGTAGCAGGAGTAAAGACATTTTTTCTATTATCTTTTGCACAAACTGTAGCTTTCTTTGTGGTCCTGTAAGTGGCTGTTTTCAGTGAATTGTAGAAGGGACGATGGAATAAAATCAAGCAATTCTCTGCTCACGTGTCCGAGTCACTCTGTTTTACACTTAAACAATTGAAAAGTTTATATGTGTAAGCAAAGTTTGGTGCCAACAGAGCAGGATTATAAACTTTTTCTGATGGGGTAATTCATACAAAATATGCTGCCCAAAGCATTGCTAGAAATGTGATATAATGGCATTTGTAAGCCCAGGCAAATATATACAAGATTTTCTACATTTCTAAATGTAGAATCCAGAGCTGCTTGCCTGGCTAATACATTGGTAAGGGCATGCCTGACTTTATAAGGTAGGAGTCTGTGTTTTGGCTTTATTAGATGGCACTTTTTTTTTTCTTTCTGACTAGCTAGCAGTGTTTGGGCAAGCTATCTCACACTGTTTGCTCCTGACTTCTTGACAGTAAAAGCATCATTCTGTTTCTTTGGAAATTTGCAAAATTTGTTACTGTGCATTGTAAACAAGGGGGGGAAAATATTGATGTTATGTTAAAAGGATTATTGTTGATGCAGTTTGTATTTCCTTCTTTCAGTCTACTTGCCACTCATTTAAATAACTTTCTTCCCCATCCCATGTTTGTGTTGGATGTCAGGGTGTCTGTTATTGTTCGTGGTGGTGGCCTGGACATCCACGCTCCTGGCACTCATGACTAGGAGTTCATGCTGATGACTGGACAATGCTGAGAATGCCGATGCACAACAAACACAATTATAATGTCTTTTTTGCTTTTAAGAACATGTTTCTTAGGTATATTTAAAGGCAAGGGTGTGAACCACTTTTGTAACTACAGTTGACTTCATTTTTTTCTTTGAAGGTCACAGCTTTTCCACTGGAGGAATTCTTGTGTATGTATTCTGGCTGACCAGACAACTGGACCAAAGGTTTTTGCTCAGCCTTCTTTAGGCAGCAAAGTACTTGGACATTTTCTGTCTAAAGGATAGGAAAATATTTGAGAACATATTCAAGTTAATAACAAAAAGTTAAATAGAGTAGAAATAAATAGAACAAAGGCAGGAACTTAAGCTTCCTCTTTGGTTTTTTGAAATGTACAGTGTTTTGCCAGTTTGGTTTGAACTGAATATATGCTTGGGTGTTTTTTCCTGATGAACTGATGGTTTAAGAAATAGGAAATAAAATGGAAGGTGGTAGAAACCAATTTAAAAAAGCCAGAGAACTAGAAAAAATGCAAGGACAGATATTCTCAGTTTAGAGAATTATTTTTGCATGTAGCAACTATATTGTGGAAGCTGATTAAATTATGAGTCTTGAGAGAAACTCAATTGAGAAATTATGTTTTTCTGTTTGTTTTTTTTTTCCTGATGTAAGGATTTGGGAGCATCAAATTAAATTATTAGGAGATAAGTCTGAAACAAACAAAGGAGCTGTATTTTCAGAAAACATAATAAAACAATGAATAAGTAATGTTTTAGACTTTTCGTATCCTCCGTATCTTACATGAAAGATTTCTCATAAAAAACCCAAACAACAGAACAGTCTCCCCCCCCTAAACCTGAAAGTTTTTATCTTCAAAAGTAAATGGATACATTCACAGAAGAAAAATTTGGCATACACAAGAACTTCTTTGTGTGCTGCCAGACCATTCCTGGCTCCCCCTGTGACTAATTTGGAGCCGGGCTTTGTAGCCACAGGTGGCTCCCAGCAGAGCTCATGGGAGGTGCGTGTGGAGATGCTCCTTCTTCTGCTCTGTGGGGTGCCAGTGGCCACCGAGTCTCAAGGGCCAGGGTAAGTACCTGGCTGCGGTCTCAGAGCCATGAGAGGTGGGCAGTAGGCACTGGAGAGAGGGGCCCCTCCTCGATGAAAACCAAAGCATGGGTGCCTTGAGCAGAAGATCCCAGCCTGGAAAAGCTGGTTTGAATTCCCATCATGGGTTGAAGGGGGTCAGTGCACTGGTATGCCGCCTATTATAAAATCTTCCTTCTACTTTTACAGACGCATCATTTTCTTCATCTGATAATTTGCTTCAAGGACCAGAAAAGTGAGTCTAAGGAATTTGCCCCCATTGCTGAAAGAAAAGCCTGGGGACCTCCCAGGAGCTCATTTTAGAGTTGTAAGGACCTGCATGAAGCCAGGGGTTCTTGGTGTTAGGGGCTGCTTAAAAAAGGAGATACTTGCTACAGTATTGATTTCAAAATGGGCTGCTTTATTTTAAAATGCTGAGCTTGGAACAAGCTGAGTGCAGCACATTAGTGGCTTTTGGGTCTTGATCTCTGCAAATGCCAGAAGAGGAGATGAAATGTCTCTTCGTAGGGGTACTAATAATGACTGTCGTGTTTACTCATGTGAATATTTTCCATAGCGTGACCATGAAGTATGAACATTTGGAATAACATGCAAATCTAGGGAAGTGTAGAGAATTCTTTTGTTGAATAGCATGGGCAAGACAAGGATAACAGTTCATTAACACCTCCAATAAAAGAAAAAAATACTTTACTGCTACCTGTGTGATGTGAAACTATTTGGCAATTAAAAATATACTTGCTGAACTTCTGTGGAATGTAGGATCTCACACAGGGTCTCATTTAGGATTTTTGCTCATTTCTGATTGTTGCTTAGGAATTTTTTGGTTTTTGTTTTTTTATTTTTCCTACTGGAACAATTCAGCATGGCAAATGACACAGCATGAAACAGTCATAGTGCTCTTGTTTCCTATTGGTGTCACTCCTTAAGGTTGGGTCAGCCAGTAAGAATGACTTCCCAGTTTTGGCTTGTTGTGCAGGGCTATGTGCAACAGGTAGTAGGAAGGACAGAAGTAGCTGGGCCCTCTATAAGTAATGTATTGCCACGCAGCAAGATGCTCACTTGAGAGAGGCCTTTCTTACATCATCTCATGTGATGGTTTGAGAAGCAGTTACTTGGAAATCTTCCTCTGCCCAAGTCTGCTAAAGGATGGGTTGAACAGGATGTGATGAGCTGAAGCAAGAGCTTGTCAGTCTGCTCCTGGGACTTACCAAGAGTAGACACAACCTATAATGGTGTGTCCCCAAAAATTGCTTTGCTTTTCCAGGCCTAGAGAAAACAAACAGCTGAGCCATGCACATCCAAAAAGGCCAGGTATGGTGGAGACAAGAGGAAGGGCTCGCTTCCACAGGTTGGGGAGCAAGGTTCAGCCCTCGTTGGGTGTTGGCAATTTGTTGGGGTAGTGAGAGGGGAAGCTGAGCATGGGACTGAACTCTTAGTCGCTGTGCTTGTGTGCAAGACAGGCTGGTGACAGCTTTAGGAACAAGGCTTGCAGATGTTGGTGTGGCAGACCGAAGAGAAAGAAGAAAGTTTGGAATGTTTAATCCTTTGCAGTAGTTGTTCCTTGCTGCGGTGGCTTCAGCATTATTGAATGTTATTCTAAAAATCTTTACTTGTATCTGCTAGTGTGGCTCAGCCAGACCAAGTCCTACAGCAGCAAGGCACCTTGTGAAATGCTAGATCCTAGGAGAAATCTTTAAAGCCATGGGTGCTTTGGGATAACCAGTCCCTTATACTTCAATCTGCTGAGCAGTACACCAAACAGATTTTTGACAGAACATTTATTGCGCTGATACCTGCAAACACAAAGTAAGATTGTGTATTAAGGGGGATTTATGCTGCAACTGCATGCAAGGGAATCTGGTCTTCAAGCTTTAGAAAACTAAAACTTTCAGAAGCAAATCCTAATATCAGAGCTTAGTCCCTTGCATGATCTGGCTGGCCCAGCCATCCAGACTGGTGGCAGAGAGACATCATCACTGCATGGGTTATGTCTGGTGTTAGTGTTAGGGAGAACAGAAGGAAGAAAAAACGGAAAGAAAGAAATTGGGCAGAAATAGTAAAAGTGAAGAGAACAGCTGGGTTATACATTCATTTGGAGAGGAAATCCAACGTAAGTCTTCCTGTGGGTCTTGTACATATATACACATACATATACATATATACACATGTGTGTGTTGTGCTGTGGTGGCGGCAGTGTGTCCTGATTGTGGCTGGGGTTTCAGTGCTTTGGCCTTTGTGTAAGCAGGATGTCAAAAAGATTCTCTGCCTAGAAGATTTGGAAGTAATTTGTAAGCATAATGTGATATTGAATGTAGAGCATTTATTGATCAAATATGAACAGAATAGGCTTCTTGAGGAACTGGATTTTATTGCTGCATTTTCGATTCCCATTCTTCTCTTCTTCCAAACTTTTCTTGCCCATTAAAAACCCAGATGAGGTAAGATCTATTAGTGTGGAATCCAGTGGCTTTCCTTGCCATTGTGTAAGGTTGCTTTGCTGCGTATTTTGGAGGATTTATCCCTGTGGTGTTCTGTTGTTGTTATGGTACTCGCTCTCCACCTCTAAAAGAGTGGCAGAATGCTGTAAAATCAGGCCTTTATCTTTGCATTGGGTAAACTTTATTACAGAGCAGAGGTCCAGCAGCCTACATCTTCACTTGCATTGAACTACATAAATGTGCTGGTTCCAGCCTCTCTCTTGCTTCTCTCGTAGGTTGGACTTGATCTTGGAGGTCTTTTCCAACCTGATTGTTTCTGTGATTCTGTAATGGCTTTGTCCAGCTTATTAGTTGCTTTGTGAAAGCGAAGGTATGTGTGTCTTGCTGGATGACTAGTAAAGCCTAACTCATTTTGCTCTGAGCCATTCCTGGGGTTTATGTTACAAAAGGTAAACCCCTTTGACGCAGTGCAGAACAGAGGGTCAGCTATTACGGGTGTAATTATCTCGGTGAAGAATGCAGGGTGGTTAAGTGCTGCTGTCAAGCTGGCTGTGTTTTAGACCTATTTGACAGGTAGAGAAGGCTAAGGAATAGCTGTATTTTTCTCCCATGACCTTGTTTAAAGGTGATACAGGACCTTACTCCTCCTGCTTTTTCTCTCCTGCAAAATACACGTATTTTGTTTAAGTGCTGAACCTACAGTCCTGTGAGCAGTTTCAGCTCGACAAGGAATGCTTGATGTAATCTTCTGAAATTAGGCACGTAGGTGTGTTGTGCTTATTAGCCTGCTAGTGGCCGTTTAGCTATTTCATCTCAGTTATAATTAAAAGAGTGTTACCAGGAAAGGAGGAAGAGGAGGTGGGTCAGGAAGCTGAAGCCAGATCCAAGGTGGGATATGTTTGGGCCTGTGGATGGGAAGTGTCTGACAAAAATGTGCCTGTAAGTGTCTTCTAGCTATCAGACTACTTTTATACTCAAAACCAAGATTTTTGGTTCCAAAACATTCAATTTACACTGTTATTTGAAGAGGTTTCTTGCCCCTTCTGAAGCTGGTGCAAACTTCTGAATAACTCTCCTCAAATCACCCCCATCAATGCACAGGGTGATTTGGTCAAAATGAGATAAAGCATTTTCCTCCTATAAAATTCTTTATTTTCCCATACAGAGAAGTGACAAGGTGCATGGAATTTAAATGTGACCTGCGAAGCGTGTCTACTTGATTTGAAGTATTTTGTTTTAGGATCTCACACAGACTATATTTTTTGTTGTGAGTTGTTACTGACTCTTCAGGCCTCGGGGAAACAAACCATGTTTTTGTTTCAATCTTCTTCATCTACAAAATGAACATAAATTTGAAGACCTTGTTGCATGTCCTTCTACTATTATGGCATTCCCTTGGAGTGAATTTGACAGGGACCTTGATGGAAGGCTCTTGAAAATGGCTGGTGTCCTCTGGCTCACTGTTTATACATCCCTGGAAGATCTGTGGCTAGAGCACACTAAGCCAGTTCAAGACATTGGGAAATCCCTTCTGTCTAAATTAGTGCATTTGGAATGATGGAAGTTTGTTTGTAGGGGTACAATGACCACCCTTTCAAAAGTAACTAAGTGGTAGTATCATCAAGGGAGTGGTGTTTTAGCATCCTTAAGTGATGAGAAAATTAAACCAAAGCTGTCCTTGCAGAGAGCGAGCAGAACAGTCCCCTTTGCTGTGCAGAAAAACAGTCAGCCTTGTATTACTTGTGATGGGCCAGATGGGGCCTTGTGCCAGAAATTAATGAGGGTTTAAAGAACCAAATTTTGCTTCTGAATGGGGCAATAATTGTGTAAATGAGATTTTTGAAATGTTTTAAAAATTATTTTAACAAGTGCCAAGTGAATTCTTTTCTTTGATGAAATTGAGGGCTGAGTTGTTTCTGGTAGAAAATTAAACCCTATTTCTTTATGAAGGGGGAAGGGGGCTGGGACAGAGTGAAAAACCCAGAAAGATGAGCACATCAGCAGGTCTCTGGTGAGGAAGGAAACTCGCTGTAGGTGTTGTTGAGGAAGGGGTGCTGCTTCTCATAACCCAGAGGAAAGGGTGTGAAATGTGGTAATAATTCTAGGAAATAATTGTCGTCGTTGTTCTGGCTGGACTGCACCCTGCACAGCAAAGGGAAATAAACACGGATCTCTCTGAATCTCGTCACTGTGCCGGTTTAGCTTCGTGGTGCAATAAGAAAGGAAATTATGAAGTAAAAGGGATCTTGGCAGGCTTTGGTTTTCCTCTGCAGAGGGGTGGGAAGGAGAGCAGAGTTTAATCGTACCCTGTAAAATGTGTATGTCTGCCCTGAAGTATTTCAGGCTCAGGCAGAAGGTAAAACACCTGTATAAACTCCTGATTTGTGCCTGTGGGCTATGTCTGTTTGGGGTTCTGATATTAATGATATATAAAAGTTCTGGGTTTTTCCTCTGTCTTCCCTATACTCTTTCTGCTGTGTGTGAGGAAATTTTTCTCCTTGAACTTTGATTTATCTTCACATCTTTTCTGTCTCAACACCCTTTCTTGGCCAGGTCACTGTGACCTTTTGCCATCTATGTTAACTGCTTTGCTTTCAACTCTCTTCCTTTCATATTCCTTGATCCTCACTGACCTCTCTGGCTGTCCTGCTGGCATCTCCTTGGTTCAATTCTCCCTGCCCCTTTTCTGGGCTGTCCTGCACATTCCTGTTGGCTCTCATTAGTCCAGTCCCTTGCCTCCTGTACACCAGCCTGCTCCATGGTCTTGGCTACCCTTTCCATACTGCTCACGTGCTCTCCCTTGTTCATTGCTTCCCATTTAGCCTTTCATTGCCTTTCTCTTGACGTTCCTCTCAGTAGCTGGTGGTACAAGCCATCTCCTTACCCTCCCCCCCAAACACCTTTTCCTAATCCATCACAATTTTTGCCTGCCCTATCCCATTTGGACACACAGCGAGTAGTTGTTCAGCCTCTTGCTCATCCCCTGCGTCCAGACTACGCACAAAATCTGCGGCTACAAACTTTCGAGGAAATCTAATTCCGTTTTTACGAGCTCCAACCTTTGCAGGCTATAATTACCTCTTGCCATCATCACTGAGACCTCCTTCCTGCTGGCTCACCTGACGCACGCACACACACGTGTACATATAGCACATCCCTGTTTCCCCCAGCTCTTTAGCCTGTGCAACCTTTGGCAACCTGCACTGGATACTTGCTGTCACTGCCCCTTGGCACAATTCTTTCAGCTGCTCCAGGCTCTACCTAATTTTTCTCCTGTCTGACAGGTACTGTCCCCCGCGTTGCCCTTCTCCATCAAGCTGGTGAGAAAGGGCTCGCTTGTGTGTGTCTGCAGTGTGTTTCTGGGTTGGCTGGGCCTTACTTTTGCTATATTGAAATACCTCTGGTGGTTGCCTCCATTGGATACCTTCATACCTTTGCATGGAGATGCCATTTCTGTAGCATGCCCAGCCTTGACACAACTGCTCTGATTTTGTTGTTCCCCTTAGTTCTCCTTGTCTTGCCCTCCTGGTCTAAGGCAGGTGGGCACCTTTCTAGATAAGGGTGCTTCCATGTTTTAGTCTAGCCTAGGAAGTAAACAACACCCTAATCTGGTACTGAAATATTTTTTAACAACTCTGGTGAACTTATCGCTAGTGTGACATTGCCTGTCAGTGAGGCTAAATTCTTATGCTGATCTTCGTAAGAAAAATTAAAAAACCCCAACCACTTCAGAAATTATTTGCAGGGTGTCTGCAAATTTATGGAGGGCATAAAAAATAAGTTTTCATGGAGAAACAGTACCTGCTTCTTCTGCCCCTGGATGCACAGTGAACACTGTCACCACTTGTTTCCTGGGTTAAATGTTCAAAGCATTAAAATACAGAGGAGAAGAAGCCCCTGGATGTGAGACATGAAGTAGTGTTGCTGCATTCACTCTGGTTTCGCATGCTTGTCTGATTTCAGAGTCATTGGAGCAATCATGGTATGTCCTTTTGTCTTCTCCCTGCTTCTCCCTAGAGGCCCTCTGGCAGGTCTTCAAGGGCAGAACTTGCAATCCAGGATTGCTTGATTCAAGATTTGAGAGCAGAAGCCCAAGGAAATGTAATTTTAAACATACAGAAAATCCCTGCATATCCAGCCCATCAGCACATGGCACCCAGGTAAAGGCTTCCCTGTCCTGTCCTTCATCCCTTGCTTCGTGTTCCTCATTTCTTGGTGTACATGAGTTCATCTACTTCAAGCAGTGGGGCAGCAGAACAAAGCAGTTTTTCAAGGGAAACAAAGACAGTTTATATCTGTTTTTCATTTCCTTTTTCTTCTATTTGGTAAACTGTACAATATTTAATAACAGAAGACTTGCTCATTCTTGTATATCAGACTCTGAATTATTAAATCTCAGAATCTCTGATTTAGATAAAGAGTAATTAGTGTGTGCAGGATCTTCCTAACATGTGCTGGAGATGCAATCAGGAACCAAGGTGCTCTTAGCAAATTCTTTGTTAAAGTATACTTTAAAGTACCATCTTACCAGGAATGGAAAGAGCCTGTAGTCAAAGGAAAAAAACCCTCTTGGAAGCTGATAGCTTTGGAAAGATGGGATCAGGTATACGTAGTGTTAGAGACAGTGCTCATCTGCTGGGTTTATCCTTTATTAAATGTTCAGCATAGATCCTCATAACACAGTGTCAGCAGAAACGCAGGCAAAGCTTAAGGGATTACACTGATTAATACGTGGATGTACGTTTTGGGTTTTGTTTGTTGCATTAGAGCTGAAGGAGTCATTTGGGTGCTTTGCTTGGACTCATGCCCAAATCTAACCATATGGTACAGCAGTTGATGGAATGTAGATAATAACTTCATTTTCTTTGCTATTTAGGTTCAAACTTGTGCAAACAGGTCCCCTCCCAAGCTTTGTTTCAACCCACTAGGTGAACCTAGTAGGGAAATTCATCTCTCCATGCCTCAGTTTCCCCATACAGCAAACAGCAATAACAGTAATAATACACTGCTTCTCTTTTAATGTGTTTGGAGTATATGGATTAAAAGCACCAAATATGAGCTTGCTATTTAATTATTGGGCCTACTGCTTGTACTCAATTTGTCTGACAAAGCACTGGGAACACCCATGTTGGGGAAACCTGGACTTCCCCTATCTATCTTGGCAGTGCTGCCAGCCTGCCCAGTTGGGCCGCGACCTACAGCATGGCAAATACAACTGGCATTAGCCAGCTGGCCACTTCAAAAGGTGAGGGGAAGAAGGGAATGAAAACTTGCAGGGGAAAGCCATGCTTCAAACCTGAATAAAGCAACCTTTTTCTCTTCTGACCTGGGAGCCTGGATACACAGGCAGTGCCACTTCCTAGGTAATTTCAAGCTGTGTTAATATTTCAAAAGAGAAGTGAGTCAAACCAGCCAATCCACGTAAACTGTTGTCATAGGTATGTGGTGAAATCCATATCCGTCAGCACTGAGCAGTTGCTGTGTGGGGCTGGGTCAAGGCATACTGGTGCCCCTGTTTCCCTGAGTGGTGTGGCAAGCAAGGTCACAGGGTGTGAGAATACTGATTTCTTTTTCCCTAGCAAATCACTGATGAATGACTTTTCAGATCTAGGGTCCTAAGGCACACTCTGGGAACATGGATAGCATGTTTTTACTACTTTTCACAGGATGAAACTTATCCCAAGAGGAATCTGCTTTGGAGTAGACTTTGAAATTTGGAGGCAGGCTAAACCAGCCCTGGAGGGCTGATAGCAATGTGTGTGCTGTCCAGAGGTGTCCTGGCTTTCTGAAAACAGATATATATAGATAGATAGACAGACAGACATGTAATAGCTAATATAGCTACAATATCTATACCTTTTTAAAATCTCCCATTTAAAAGGAAATGTTTAAACCCTGCAAATAAACCAATAATTTAGAAAAAAAGTGTAATATGGAGCAATTATACAAAGAATTGTATTGTGCTGCAGCATTACATCAGTTCTACCAAGCCTATAGGCAAAGGTTTATGCCTTGGATTTAAAGAGTATCCAGTGTGTCCCAGTCTCACTGTAGAAACCACATGTAGGAGGAGAGAGTTTCAAAATGCAAGACCTGTCATCATTAGTGGTTCCTCAGTCTCCTGACTCTAAGGCTGCTCCACCTGAAAGTGACAGACAATCAATGAGGTTACTTTAAGGGGTGTTGGAGCTGATCTTCAAAGTCATGTGATTTTTATAATGTTTTCAAGGAAAAACCTGACTGCAGAGTCACATGTTACTCCATGAAAATTTTTGGGAGATAATAGTGGTCCAAAAGTTTTTCACAGATATAAATATAAGAACACAGGTAAAATGAATATTAAGTGTAAGTGGTTCTTAGTGCCCCTGAATTTAAAAGCAAATAAATATTTGATTTCATAGTTCTTATCCAGTTTCTGCCAATAGCAGTATCTTCCAGTAACAAAGTTATGTCTTCCAGACAGAATGGAGAACACAGACTTCTCTTTTAAGCAGCTGAAATAGAAATTTTTTTATGTGATCTGAAAAAAGTCTCACTATTGGAGCATTCCCGGTGTCTGTGAGCTAGTTTCAGCCTAGCCATTTTCCGGTGTAGGGTGACCTACCTGGCATATTATTTGCTTTTCCCCTTCTGCTTTTTTTCCTTTTCCAGTTTCATTGCTGTTTCTCCTGTTTTGTGGAGACGATGCTAATTATATCTTTTCTATGTGTGTATGCCACCATCTTCCCTCCATAGAGATGTTGTCTTTTCCATTGGCCACCACAGCTTTTATGTGAAATGGAAGTTGTATGTAAATGGTGTCTCAACAGGAATTGAAAGTTTAAGTACATATAATGAAATTAGTTTAGCTGTAAAAGAACAAGAGGGCAGTGACCCTGTATTCGGTTTTATGCCATAAGCAATTGCTTTTTTATCTGAATGGCCTGAATAACTTAGATCTAGATTCTGCATGTGGTCTGCAGATACCTAGGTTTTGAGAATTATTTGTGCACAGAGTAGTTATTGATTATCATGAAGTTTTTGCAGGAATGGCGTAAGGACATCTTGCACTAACTTTTTCAAGCACCTAGCCTACATACCATGACTTTTTTCCCCCACAGTCATGCCTAAAACCCAAACCCAGAACTTGTTTTTAAATACTGCCTAAATATTTTCTTGGTGTGCAAGCTGTCTTACTAATTCCGACTGAAGTCACTGTAGCATTAAATCACAGTGCAAAAAGCCAGAAATATACAGGATCCAGGCCACTAGTTGTACATGGTGAGGGAGGAAAACCCTGCACCATCCCACACTTAAAATATCCCATTCAGCAAGCCCTCAGTTTAATACCTGATGTCCTCATTTGTGTTATGTGGGAGACAACTTACATGCCAAGAAGTGGAGAAACTCACTCTGGTCTATGATTTTGACATTGAAAACCAGAAAATGTCGTTTCTGGTTCCTCTGCATACGTTTCTCCCAGTGAAGCGAGTCTGGTGGCGTGAGTGGGAAATGGAACTGAAAGCTTCAGTGGCTGCACTCCCCAGCTGGTAGGCAGCTCCGTGCCTTGCCGTGGTCTAGACCAGATTGTTCTTGGCAAATGCTTCCCGCTGGTGTTAGCAATGATGAAGGTGAGCATGTAAGCAAGGCGTACTGATTTCTGCTCTCATTAGTCATGTCACTTAGGTTATTACTGCTGACCTCAGGAGCCCTCCTTTCTTGTCCCTGCCAGCCACCTCCACCTCATGGGAGAGGTATGTTGGGGAAGTTGTAAAACAGTGGGGTAGAGGCAGTCTAGGCATGTACTGTTTTAAAAGTTTTTTTTCTCCCTGCTTAATACCTTTTCCTATATTTTCCAAAGGTCAGGAACTGCAGAATGCTTGCTGTCAAGCTTGCACTTGCTTTGCTGCTTTTGAAATCTGAGCTAATTTTGCCTTTTTCCAGACTTTCTGAATGACTGCAGGTCTTGGAGGTTTGGTGCTTCAGATTACTGAATAACTTACTGCTACTTGTGCTGTATTAATCCTGACTTTTCGTCATGATTCTGCAGGCTTGTTTCAATGTCTGCACTGTTTCTGAGGGTCAGTCATTCAGGAAGCAGCTTTGGTCCTTCTCTGGTAGGAAATGTCTCACATGGCTCTTGGTGATGCCGTTGGGGGCTTGATGTGGCCATCTTGGTATTCCTCTACAGGAAGAGTGAGTGAGGAGGTAGGAATTGGCCTTCTAGCCTTTTTAATGGCTTGGAGCTGGTTTAACACACCCCAAGCTCTATGCCTTTTAAAGTCCTGAGATCCTGGGAATGCTGCTGTGGTTGCACACGGAGTCTTATGGCATCATGGCAAATACCATATTCTCTGTGAAATGCATACAGTAATGTTTGCAGCTTCTGCATGATCCCGTCATGACAACTCTGGCAAGCTCTATGACAGCAGCTGTCTGCAAGTAGGTCTTGTAACTTGCGGGAAGAAAATCAAATGCCCCTGTAAAAATCTTTTGTAAACCTTGCTGTGTGTCTTTAGCTTGGTTGTGCCTGGCCTACTCTGGAATTCTGGACCAGAAAAAAGCATTGAGCTGTTGAGGATGTTAGAAAGAGAGTCTCCTGTTAACCCAGGAGTTTCCGTGTTTGGGGCTGCCTGGGGCAGCCTTTCAGTAGACCATCGCATGGAGGGGCCACCTCTGAGCAGGCTCAGCAAGCTGGTGTTGCCAAAGTGTCGTTTTGCTGATGTCCATGCGAGCCCTCCTTGGTGACAGCTGCAGGAAGGCCATCCCTAGCAGATAGCTTGTGGTGAGGATGGGTTTTTTTGGGTCTGCAGAAATCCAAACTGGGAGTGTGATGGGGTGAAAGCATCTGCCATGGGAATGGATCTGGAGTACAGACTTTGCACAGATCCATGTGGGTAGTGCTATGACCATGACCCTTAAACACTGCTGTTTCCCTGCTCTTGGGTGTCATTACCTACCAGGAAACAGGTGGGAAAATTGTCCAGGAAAATTGGACCAGGCTTTTGTAACAGGCAGTTTGAGTTTTGGCAGCTGGAGTGAGAAGGCCAGTTTCCATTGAGCATCCGTTTCAATGTGAAAAATGGCAGGAAATCTGTGTTTTCAATCCTTTTGATACTTGTCTGTGCATTGACTCAAATGCCCCAAATATTTCACAGCTGAGATGATACCAATAACAAAATAATGCTTAACTTCAGTGTTGCAAAAATCTGAAGCAACATTTTTTGAAAATATTGCCTCCATCCAGAACAGGCATTGCAAAACCAGCACTATGTGTAGCCCTGCATCATGTGAAGTGGTAGCTAGAGAAAGCATTATCCCCTCTCCTCTACCCATTTGTCTTTGTCACCTGCTCCCCTGTTTGGGTTTGGGCATCCCTCATGTTTCCCCATAACAAATCTTTCCAGTTCCTTTAATCACAGGAGTGATGCAAGGGAGTTGAAGGGTAGTTAGTGGCAGTCCTGTCCAACTCCCTTTCTCTGCTTAAACGTGCTTTGCCTAACTGGCAGATGGGCAAGACTGTGTTCCTGTGGAGACAGGAATAAGAGCAGCATCAGGAAACTCCTGTGTTATGAAGACCGGTGGAACTTCTCAGGTTCTGCTCTCTACTTGCAGATCAGGACAATTTCAGAGCCCTACCATTTTTGCTCATTGATTAAGATGAAAACTAGGAGTGTGCAGCTTTGAGCCCTTTGTTGTTTTATGTATGGAAGAATAAAGTGGGCCCCTGGGGAGCAGGAAGCAGAACACTGGTCACAAGCTGCCTTGCTTCCATCCCTAGAAATACCTCATTGTGTATTTTTTACCTCTACTGCCCTGGAAGGGTCCCTAGCTGCAAGCCTGTGCATGTGTGAGCTGAGCAGAGTGGTGGATGTGACACCACCTGGCTCTGCCCCCAAGCAGCACCAGCTTCCCCCTTCATGATCTGCTGTGTGGAAGTCCTGGGCCCAGCTAACCGCTCTGCAAACGAATCAGTTTGGTTTTCCTTTGCAAATCACTATGAAATCCTGATGCAATACAGTACAAATGGCTGCACAGCTTTTTTTCTTCAAGACCAAACCTGGACAGAATTTTGCTTCTTAAGTGCTGAAAACCTGCAAATGTAACTTTTCTTTTTCTTAAATAAATAAAGAAAAAGAAATTAAAAGCAATTCTAGCTATTTAAAATCTATGAAACCTTCAAATTTTCAAAATGCACAGTGTACAACCCAGGTGTACTTCCAATGTCAATCCTTTTTTATAGTGAGGAGGTCAGAGCTCTCCTGCAGTTTCCACCAAGGCTGTACCTTTCAGTACACTTTTTTTCGCCACATTGTTTTAGATGCTTGAACTGCCCTGGAGCAGAGACAAAAACCACTAAAATTACAACATGACAGAAATACTCCACAAGTGAACAATCTAGGATTTCTTTTTTTTTAATTTTATTTTCCCCTCCTTGACTGATTGTAAAAACAGCTGGAATGAAAAGAATCCAGCTTCATGTTTGGTGAAAAGAAGTCTTAGGGTATTTCATCAAATAATTGCAGCAGATGAGATTTTCAGCTGGCTGTAGGGCCCTTTGCTGTTCCTGTGCTCCTACTACTCAGTCTGGATTGACTTCAGAATTTACAGCATGAACTGAAAGAAGAGGCTGATGGCAGAGCCCTCTTGCAGAGGCTGTGGGTGCTTGCTGGGCCTTCCAGTGCCACAACCTCATCTTCGTCCTCCATCATTGGGTGCTAAGCCACTGAGGCACCTGGCAGTGTGGTGATCTGTGTGGCTTGCAAATGAGAGGCCACTCCTCTCCAAAGAATGAGCTCAGGAACACTGGCCCTATTAATTTATTTTATTTGGCATCATTAGGAAAAAGACCCAACCCCAAACCCTCTGTTGTCAGGATTTGCTTTAAATAGCCAGTTCCGGAAACAGGAAATTCCTTTACCTCTGGAAACAGGAAACAGATCTGACTATTACATATTTGTTTTAAATGTTTCAATTATCCCCTGCTGCCCCTCACCTCTGGCTTTCTGCTGCTCAGCAAAATTCTCTCTTTATCTTTGATAAGCTAGTATCTGGGAGTATTGTGCAAGACTCAAGGGTATGTTGCCATGGAGTAAATCAATGTATTTTGTTTTAAAGCTGGCAGAGCTGGTGTTTTCTGTGTCCATCATATTCATTATATCTATGAACACACAAAGTTTTGTTCCCTATAGTTTGATACAGAGGTGTATGATCTGTTGACTCAATAAAATAAGAAGGAAGAAAATGAGAATTGGCATCACAGAAGTCAACAAAGGATAAGGTTTTTTTTAAAGTTAACAATCAAAGCCTACTGACAAGAAAGGGCATACTAGTGGAACTGCAACACTCTTAGAAATTCAGGGCCAGAAGCGACTTAAAGGTATCTTCTAATCCATCTCCTTGCCCCTGAGAAGGCTAGATGTTTATCTTCAAAACCTCTGATGAGGGTGATTTCACAACCCATCAACAAATCCTATGTAAGACCTTTACTCTCCATGTTGTCAAAAAAGTTTTTCATGATACCCTCAAAAATTATTGGGTGTATAGTAAGGTTTTGTTCTTCTTTGTGTAGTAGAACAGTTGATGTCCATCCTTTTCAAACAGTTACCTGGCCTCAGGTCTCTATAGTCTCAGGATGTATCTGCCACTTGTGTAAACTCTTAAGCATCTGAGTTTTTCCCTGTAAAACATGATTCCAAATGTCTTTTGGCTCTTGTTGCTTGGTTCTTGGACTCTATGCCAAATGTGCCTGCCTTTTGTTTGAAAGAGTTATTTCCCAGACTGGGCGAAGTCTCCATCTGAAGCCTTCCAGCTGATGAGCAGAAATAAATAGCTGCCTTTTGAACTGTGCCTATGATACCCTCCAAGTCTGTGCTTTGGTGGTCCTTGCAGAAGGTGTGTGTCACTGATGCCTGACCTGCGTCCAAACCTGTTTGTAACTTTGGTGTTTTGGTGGTACTGCTGCCTCTCTCTTTATTCCACTTTTATTTCTGTGGAGTCCTCCTTTCTAAGCAGAGCACAGTGCTATTAACTGTTCTGGGAATGTGTTGGCTCTTAAATAATCACAAGCGGAGGCACTGTGCCAAGTTTTGGTTTGGAGTAACTGTTTTTTCTGCTTCCAGACCTTGATGTAGCTCCAGAGAAATAAAGGTGTTTACGGATGCATTATGAATTAGCACCCTGGTTGCCAGCCCTTTGTAGCCTGGTCCCAGCTCTGGCTGGGTGCTGTGACACCCCTCGTGCTGTGAACATTCTTGTGCAGGTGGGAGTCTCCATTGATCTGTCGTGTTCGTGTTCAGATTGTCTCCCTGTCACTGTGTGCTAGGTCATTCCCAAAGCATTTTGGTAGCCTCTTGCACACAGGGTGAGATTCATCTTTGCTCACTCCAGCCCTGCTGTTGCCCTGAACACAGAATGCATTACCTCAGCTGTTCACTCCAAGGCTGGCAGGGCATCAGTGCCTCACAGCCTCTTCCCAAAGCACTCCAAGAAGTGCAGAGCTGCAGGGGTGACAGGGGATCAGCAAGCTGTATCTGCTGTCCAGCCTGTGTGATATTGGGCTGTAGAGGTCTCTGGAGTCAGAGGGAGGAGGGCTCCCTGCTGCTCCACAGCACTGCAGTTCACCCTCACAGACCCAGGACACAACATTTGTATCCGTATCATGCACTCCCTGTTTGTAACCATAGGTGATGCTCAGCTGACTTCTCCTGTAAGCGTCTCAGAAACAGAGATAGAGAGGTAGTGGTTAACACCAGTTTAGAAATTACCTGCTGCCAATAGATGCAGCTGTGGATCTCTATACACCCTCCTGGGTAGCCAAGCAGAAAGTAGCTAACCTGGGGAAGTCAATCTTGTACAGTAAGCAAACACCCTGAACTTTAATTCACTTCTGGTCCATGCTTTAAACATCACATCTCTGCCAGGCACAGTGCACTGGACTGCTCAGCCCTGCCGTTCCACCTGATCCCTGACACTGGTCTGGTCCAGGACACAACTGCTTTTGATCTTAACTTCATTAGCTCTCAGCAAAGGCTAGCTGCTCTTGGCAAAGGATCCTAAAACAGTCGACACATTAGTAATGAATTAAAACAAACCTGAAATAACTCTTTGTTTTAATTCCAGCGTAGCGTGTTGAAGCAGTTCAAGTATGCTTTGGCATGCTGAGGAGTAATGGAGATTTTTTTTTCCTGTGTTGGTTAGTTTGAAAAATAATGACTGATTGCAGCTGAAACAATAAAGACGTGTCTTCCAGATCAACTATAGTTCTCAAAGAGTCTGCACAGCTCACTGGCTGTTCTTGATCTGAATAAGTATGATGGTTTTACCTTTGAAATGTAACCAATGGGTGAAAAAAAGAAAAGTGATTAGCCATTAGTTGGAGATAAGCTTCCAACTGATGTCCCCAGAAATGTACGGGAAAAGAGCAAGAAATAACTTTTTTTTTCTCATCCAGAAGAGTAGTGGTATTCATTTTTGTCTTTGTCGAGTTTCTCTGGAGCCTGTCATGGTGTGTGTTAGAGTTTACCTGAGGTCAATGGGAGCCTTGCTGGTGATTTCATCATACCTCCACGCAGCTCTGTCATGGCGACAGCTCATCTTTCCAGCTCACTTGGGGAGGAGGCTGGAAATCCCGATTCTGATGCAGTGGAGTGGAATAGCCAGCTAACCAGTCTGGCTGGATGGTTTTGGTGTCAGCTTCCCAGCTTTCAAAAAGGCAGCTGAATCTGTTTTATTTGGTGTCCCTGAGCTGGGGTGCTGTGTTTGTGCCAGCATTTAGGTGGCAGCTCTTGACAGAGTCAACTCAAATGCATGTGCAAATGTGATTTTGCATAGAGACTGGATTTCCTACTTAGACAGCAGTGACTTGCCAGGGCACCTGAACATGTACATGAGCTGGCCTTGGGCTCAGTACTTGCTCTGACTGGCACTTCCTAGCAGCTCTGCCCAACGATGTGGCTTGTGACTATAGCAAAGGAGGAGGGCTGCTGCGAGAGTAATCTCCCAGGCTGACCAGATACGCCTCCTGTGCTTCCTTCACCTGGGAGTTGTGTTCAGAGCTCATGATATTTAATTGTTGCTGTTCCCATCAACATATACGGGGGTCCTAATCATTCTTGTAGTGCTCCCCAAGTGCTGGGCACTAAGCACAGTCTCTAGGACTGCAGCGTGTGTTTTTCTAATACAACGTGTCTTCCTGCAAATAATTTACCTGCAGCAGATGATCATTATACTCGTCTTGGTATGTGAATCAGAAGACTCTTTTGGTATAAAGCATGCTAGCATTTTGGAGCATGACTCCTCTTGAAGGCATTACATTTTCAAGGAGTTAACTATGCTCATGTGCATTTCACAGAGAGGCGAGTAAAAAATGGTAAGTAGGTTCCCTCTGCTGCCTTGAAGGAGGGTTGCTTTTATTTTTTTTCAAATATAGATGGTCTCTACTGCCTGCCTTTCCTTTAAATAAACGCATAGCTGGTAGGTTTGTTGCCTTTTTGTTGGAGAACTATTGAAACTTGGACCTGTGGCTTCACACATGTATTTTAAGCATTTTTGTAACTTTCTATAAAATATGAGTGGCACATCATGTGAAACAGTCAAATGGCGGGGTTTCTGATGGCCAGGGGCCTGGAGCATGTGCTCTGGAAGAAGAGACTGCGGGACAGGGGTTTGTTCAGCCCTGAGAAGATGGCTTTGGAGGAGACCTTATTGCAGCCTGCCCCCCTATCTATGGGGAAGTTAATGAACAGGTGGAGCCAGCTCCAAGTGACAAGGATTGCAAACTGGAGTGGGATTTTCTGAGAAAATATTAAGATAAGAAAATCTCCATGAGGAAAATTGTGCGTTGATGACTTGCCTAAAGAGGCTCTAGGAGCTCTGTTCGCAGAGGTTTTCAAGGCCCAAGTGAACCCAACCCTGTGCAACATCACATGAAGTCAGGGTGGGGCCTAATTTGAGCAGGAAGCTGCAGATTTTCCAAGGTCCCTTCCCACCCGAACAGTCTTATTTAGTGACATTGCCCATAAATACAGGGCTTGGAAGTGACTGGAATGCAGTGGGGCCTGGGCTTGCCAGTGAATTCCTTTGGTATTCCACTTCTAAATGGGGTTTAAAAAGTTACTCCAATGTGATTGTGCTAAACTTGGTGTGAGTGGGAAATTCTGTCACAGCAAGTGTTTCCATGAGCAGTTGACTGCTGCCTGCCTAATTGCCTAATTTCCCGGTGGGGGAACACCGGCAGGGCGAGTGGGGTGTATCTCTGTGATGCAGCAAATACAGCCCTGAAGTCCTCCCTGCTATCCCCTTTTACCAAATTGATGGCTGAATGTGGACATACTGTGTGAGTTGACCCAGATCCTGTTGCAAATCCAGGTTTCATTGCAGGAAACTGGAAGAAAAGTAAGATAAGATTAACGTTTTCTGTGCTGTCTGAAACTTGCTCACCCCGAGCATGCCGGCCCTCCAGTTGCTGGGGTGTCTCTTCCAAAGGTCAGGGACTGGGCCGTCCGTAATTGGGCACGGCAAGCCCTCGGCAAGGAGGCTTTCGGCCAGAGCTGGTGTCCGGTGTGCGCGGGGCTGATGACAGCAGCGTGGGTGGCAGCCGCGGGTCGCTCGGCATCCTCGCCAGCACCGACTGGTTTTCCTGCTTTTTTTTTTTTTGCTGCCTTTTNCGGCCTCTTCGAGGGTTAAAGTCGTCTCAGAAGAAGGGGACAGGCAAGGTAATTCCGCCCTTCTGTTCCGTTCCCGTGAGACCCCCACCTGGAGTGCTGCATCCAGCTCTGGGATCCGCAGCACAGCAAGGCCGTGGACATGTTGGAGCGGGTCCAGAGGACGGCCATAAAAACGAGTGGAGAGCTAGAGTACTTCTGGGATGACAGGCTGAGAGAGTTGGGGTTGTTCATTCAGCCTTGAGAACAGAAGGCTCTGGGGAGACCTTTGAGCAGCCTTCTGGTACCTAAAAGGGGCTTATAAGAATTACAGAATAAGCTGAGTTAGAAGGGATCCACAAGGATGATCAAGTCCAACTCCTGGCCCTGCGCAGGACCGTCCCCAAGAGTCACACCATGTGCCCGAGAGTATTGTCCAAAGGTTTATTGAACTCTGTCAGGCTTGGTGCTGTGACCACTTCCCAACACCCTCTGGGTGAAAAACCTTTTTCTAATATCTAACTGAAGAAAGATGGGGACAGACGTTTTAGCAGGGCATTTATTGATAGCACAAGTGGTTATGGTATTAAACTAAAAGAGGGATTCAGACTGGATATAAAGAAGTTTTTTTCAATGAGGGTGATGAGACACTGGAACAGGTTGCCCAAAGAGGTAGTAGGTGCCCCATTTCTGGGAACATTCAAGTTCAGGCTGGATGGTGCTCTGAGCAACGTGATCTAGTTGAAGATGTCACTGTGCATGGTAGGGGTTTGGACCTTTAAAAGTCCCTTCCAACTCAAAACAGTCTATGATTCTGTGATAAGGGAGGCAATGCATTCTGGCCCTCTATTTTTGTGGGATCTTTGGCACCAGTCCCCTTAGTGGATCTCCAGACAAACCCCATAGGAGTTGAGCTGAGCTGAAACAGCATCAATGGGTGCATGTCTGCCCCAGCAGTGGACCAAGGCAGATTCCTTTCCAAATCTGATCTGTGACTCAGCCTCCATAGATCCCATGTTTTGCACCAGTTTCTGCAAGCACCCATCTTTCTGCTGACACACAATGNAAACCTTTTTCTAATATCTAACTGAAGAAAGATGGGGACAGACGTTTTAGCAGGGCATTTATTGATAGCACAAGTGGTTATGGTTTTAAACTAAAAGAGGGATTCAGACTGGATATAAAGAAGTTTTTTTCAATGAGGGTGATGAGACACTGGAACAGGTTGCCCAAAGAGGTAGTAGGTGCCCCATTTCTGGGAACGTTCAAGTTCAGGCTGGATGGTGCTCTGAGCAACGTGATCTAGTTGAAGATGTCACTGTGCATGGTAGGGGTTTGGACCTTTAAAAGTCCCTTCCAACTCAAAACAGTCTATGATTCTGTGATAAGGGAGGCAATGCATTCTGGCCCTCTATTTTTGTGGGATCTTTGGCACCAGTCCCCTTAGTGGATCTCCAGACAAACCCCATAGGAGTTGAGCTGAGCTGAAACAGCATCAATGGGTGCATGTCTGCCCCAGCAGTGGACCAAGGCAGATTCCTTTCCAAATCTGATCTGTGACTCAGCCTCCATAGATCCCATGTTTTGCACCAGTTTCTGCAAGCACCCATCTTTCTGCTGACACACAATGTGAGATGGCAGAGATGCGAAGTTGAAAGTATTACCTCTGCCTTTTCAGCTCTGGATTATTTTATTCTGCCTCTGCTTGTCATATTCTCTGGGAAATCTGTGCCACTTCAGGTCACTGGTGCTTACTTATTCCCTCTTTTCTCTTTTGTCCTGCCTCTCCTCTTAGTCATGAGCATTTTAAGGCAGAAATTACTGGTGGTCTGAAGACTTCAGCTGCATAAATTTATCATGTGGATTTTGTTTGGTCATTGCAAAGTATGTTTGACAGTACTAAGCTAAGTGGCTAAATGCCCTGGTGATTTATAGTCCACTTAGGGCACAAACATTCATTTACCTCATCAAAACAAAGAAGTTCAGCATTAATGAGGATAGTTCATCACAGCTCAGCTGCCCTGACATAGTTTGAGTCTTGGGGATCTCAGATGGGCTCTGGGAAGGGTGCAGAGAGCAGAGCCTGCGTGCTTGGTGTGCTCTTGAGCAAAGTGTTGCTGAGTGCTTGCCCTCTCCTTGCAGCCTGCTCCATTGGGCCTTGCAGTAATTTCAAGTGTAAGAGAAAGGAAGTACTTTTTTTTTCCTAATATGAATGCTCCTGGATATATTTTTACAGTTTTTGGGTACTATTCTGTTAAGTGTAGTGTACATAGTATGTATAATAGCAAGCATTATGCATTTAATATCTGTCCAAAGCTGTTTTTCAAATGTAAGGTAACCAAACAGTATTGAGGTACTCCTTCACATTCAGAAGCTTTATTGAGTTTTTGGCAAACGCTTTTGTGAAAATTGTATATATGTAGTCACTTAAAAAGAAGGGATGCGTGATCAACTGATGAAAAGCGTATTTTATACTGTTTTTCCTTTTTTACGCCTCCAAATGATATCAGGTGGTTTTTTTTTTTTAGTTTAGAGGGATACCAAATCAGCCTTTTCAGTATAGATGCATTATTTTTATAATATTAGGTACAACAGCACTAGGAAAGTAATTCTGAGGTGAAACTTGGGCTCCCAGCTTTCTGCCTTGCAGTCAGACTTTGTATTTGCATTTTTAAGCCTGTAAAAACTAGGGAGTTAAAAGTCGTGCAAATGGTGCTTCAGCATATTCCAGTAGCACTTGGGCTGCAATGCCAGTCTACACAGCTCGCCCCATCTGCTTGTCTCTTCCCCTCTGGTTTTTTTTCCTCTTTATATTGTTTAGGTTTGAATGTGTCTAAACAACAGGCTGGCTTCCTATACACAGTATCTTCTACTATTTTATAGTGTAAATTTAAAGTACAGAAAGGCAGGGAAAATGCTTCAGACATGGGAAGAATGGTGAAAGGGAGGAAAACCTTTCTTGATCCATGACTTTTAAGGGATGAATGAAATATATATTTCTATTAGCTTTACTTCCTGAAGTTTTTAACACACCATTTCCCATCTTCTTATGATGGGAGGTCTAGGAGAGAAATTGAACTGCTCATTCATCAATCCATCAGCAGTAACCTGGTTGTTTCTTTCCCAATCCCAGCTGCTCAGTCTACAGCAGATGGGTTGCCCTTTCACAGCCTTCTTTGTTTCCTTCTTTGCTTTCCGTTTTTTAGGGGTCAGCTTCTGTTTCCACCATATATCTTCCTTCAAAGCTGCTTTTCACAGAGCTGTCTGTCCTCATTCTCCATCTTGTCATGCTCTGCAGCTCTCTTGGATGTGCAGTGCTCTATGGCTTGTTCCTGCTTGTGTCCCATGGTTGTGCATCTTGTTCCTGGGAGGGGGAATGGTCACCAGGATCCAGCAAGCGACCTGAAGGAGTCAAACCAGCATGCTGCCTTTTACCACCCTGCAGGTGAGCGTGCAGTGTCAAGCCAAGACAGCAGGAATGCAGGGCAGGAGGTGTGATGAAGACAGCCAGGTCAGGGGTAAGGACTGCCAGGTTCCTGCAGCGGTGCTGCCTCCTTGCCCTCAGCTGTGGTCCCATCCTGGGGTGTGGCACTGATGCCTGTCTGACCCTCTGGAGGCTTGTGTTAGCTTCAGTGTAGCAGGCTGAGATATAAATGCACTGAGGGGAAGAAGGAAGACATTTTGAAAAGTTTCTCATTGATTATATGGCAGCAAGTCAGAGCAGACTTGGCCTGGGGCTCAGCCCTGATATCCCAGTGATCTTTACTTTTTAAAGCACTAGAATAAGAAACATAGAACATGACAATCTCCTCTCCCTTTCCATCTCTCTGTCTACCTGTGCTTTTCTTTGGTCCTGGGAATGTTCCTCTTTGACCAAAGAGGGTGTAAATTATGGGATTTACTTCTGAGCAGCCCATGGAATAGCCTGGGGCAAGTCATTCCTAGAAGATGCTTTCCTCTTCTTAAATGGGTCATTAACGTTTGCAGCTAAATACCGAAGCAGGGAGAGGAGAGAAACAAGTGGGGAAATAGTTTCCTGAAAGGAGGAAGAAAGAGCTGTTATTCATATTCACTCATCAGGATATTCTTAGATGTGCGTGGGAACAGCCTAACAAAAGGAGGGAGCTAGAGAGAGGCAAGCCAGGTGACAGTGATGTGCCTGGGACAGTCCTGAGGGAGTTTGAGCCGTGTCATCCTTAGGCAGAGACATGGTAATTCTTCCTGAAGGAGGTTTCTTCTTTATTTCCCGTGTCGGCCCCTTCTTCCAGTACAGGGAACTGTAGGAAGGGGAGGTGTTTACAGAGAAACTCATCAGTTTTGGTTGCTGCTGTGTGAGTGTTAGTTGTGATGTTGCTGTTACTTTGGTGCAAGGAGCTCAAGGGAGGCATTGTGATGCAAAGCTGATCTCAGGTTGCTCTCCTGGAGATCCCAAAGTGTTCATCTGCTCCAGTGTGCTCTTCCAGGATGGCAGGATTGTGCCCGTGGAGCAGGGGCAGCTCTTGTCAAAGTGATGGGGAAAATGTGGCTCTCAGAGACCTGGACAAGAACTCTAAACAAGGAGTGTGTGTAGCCTGTGGGGAGGAGAACAAACTCCTAAGGGATCTGGTTTAAGGTTTGAGGCCAGTCAGGAGAACAGCCTCTCTCTGTTCCCTACTGTCAGATAATTTTTGACCCCAGTCAGATTTCATTACTTTGGATAGGTAACTAATAGCCACTCTTACTCAGTAATTAGGGGGGTGTGTGATTATATTGCTGAGGTGGGGGGAAAGCTGTAGCTGCAAAGTTGAGCTGGCAGTTCTGCTTTAGTCTGTGTGCAGTGTCCAGTGGTACAAGGTCCTAATACCCCTGTAGGTTTTCATTCCCATGGCAGCAGCTGCAGGAGGTGTTGCTATAGACTGCTTGGATGTTGGTTTGGCTTTTTTTTTCACCGCTGGCCATCTGAAATGAAAGAGTGATAAAGTAGATTTTAAAGGATGATATGCAAGACGGACAGTTTGTGGAAACTGTGAAAATGCTGGCATTGCTCTGCATGGTTGGCAAGGCTAAGGGAGCTGGGACGGGTTGTGCTGAACTTCTGTGGCAAGAGAACATGAGCAATTTGATGGTCATCTCTCCAAGCTTTCATAAAATACTAGATCATGGATTACAGTGGCAGCATCAGAATTTAAATGCTGTGTCTATTATGCTGTAGCTAAAAGGAGACAAAGTGTATTAATAGGTAGCAAGGTTTTGCACCTGCTTAATCACATTATCCTTCTTAGCCATATTTCACTCCTGTAGATGCTTCTAATAGGTGCTGATGGATCTACTGTGGCATAAGAAAATAACATTTGTGTTGCCTGTTACATTAATTTCCCTGATAAAATGAGGCTACCAGGATGACCCATCTGACTCCTGTGATATTTCTATAAAGAACAAAATTGAGTACGGTTGTTATGATTAGTGTATTAAAAGTATTAGGTTTGTTGTCTTAGCCGTGCTGTGTTTTCTCATGCTGATTGCTAATGACAGGCTATGGCAGGAGCGAGCCTAGGCAGTCCTTCCTGTGATGGGAACCAGATGGATGGTTTTGCTCTGGCTGCCCCTCCCATTGAGCACCAGGAACAGGAGGAGGGAGAGCCCTTTTGCGGGGAGGTGGATGCATTTATAGAAAAGGAAATGAATGGCAGAGAACTAGTTCTTGTCTATCCACCACTTCCCTTGAGGCTCCCAGTTTTGCAACTTTCAGCCTCACCCTTGGCTTCAACTTCTTGGCTTTCAAGCGGTTGTGCTGTATGTTACATTTTCATTACTGGTAAAATTGATGGAAAATCACATTTTATTATGTGAAAAATGCAGTGTTCTTGACTGTCAAAGCTCCATTCAGCTGGAAAAAATCTATGTGAGGCACTCTTTTATATTTCATGTATTTTGTGCATTGGTTGGAATGAAAAAATAATGAAAGGCTGTATTTTGTCAACTTTTGCATCTGTATGACTGGCAGCACTGACTGATTTGTTTTTTAAATGTATTTATTTCTTGCACTAAGCACTATTACTCTCCACCCTTTCACAATAAATGCAAATAATATGTGGAATGTGCAAATAATATGGGAAAAAGAGAGATGCAAATTATTCAGTCTCTCCAGGTAGGTCTGCGAAGAAACTGGAAATGTGACTGCAGTGTGAAAATGTGCTGTCTTTATACCAGCTGCAGCAATGATAACAGGGCTACTGTCTGTCTGTGTTTCAGGTTTCTAGGAACATGTCTACTGTATTTTTTTAAATTTGTTTTTTTCTTCTTCTCTTTTCCTCTTTCCTCTCCTGCTGTGAAACTTTAAATGGGGTCTGGGCACTGAATATCTGAAGTACATCACTCAGTCCATAAACCCTTCTGCCCCTTGTGGGGCCGCTGCTGCTCAGGTGTGGTGTGCCCAAACTGCTGAGGCTGTTGGGCTGTGCACAGGGAATGAGCTAAAAACCTTGGTGTTAGGGAGAACAGGTGGATACCGCTCCTGAGATCCAGACTGGAGTACCTTTCAGCACGAATCAAGCTTCCCCTCCGGGGAGAAACGTGGCTTCCCTTCCTGCACAGCCATGTGCCAGCTGTGCTGGGATGTGGGCATGAGTAGATGGAAGGGAGCCAGACTGATTGGCACTGTGAGATCCCGAAGATCTTGGGATGACTTTGCAGCAGGAATAGGGTTTTCCTGCCTTGCCATTGCCCCTAAGCATGCTCCTGCCCAGGAGAAGTTGTCATGCCACTCTGCACTGCTGAGCGGTGGGGATGTGACCCTGGGTGTCTCAGCCATGCTCTTGAGCACTGTCTGAGCCAGTAACCTGGGGAGGACGGTGTGGTGCAGCTGACAGACCCATCCTGCCGGCAGCTGGGGTGTGCTCCATGGTTCAGGCATGCTTGTGATTCAGCATCTCCCTACAAACTGGAAACTGTTTTCTTTTATCACAACTTTTTTTAATGTCAGAATTGTTTTCGTACTTAGATCACTGTAATTGCAATTTCATGTGAAGAGCCTGTGAAAAGAGTTGTCAGGGTGTTCCTTCTCAGCATTGTTTCATTGTTGCCATGTGTAAAATTCACTCCTAATTCCAGTAAAGATTTCAATGTGACACAAATTTTTAGTTATTTTAAGTACTAAAAAAGTGGTATCTTTATTCTTGCTAGTTCCATATAGATTTTCTATCAATGCAAAACAAACAAAAAAGTAAACTGTGCAGTAAAAGCTTACAGACAAAGTGGTAGAAGTAAAAGCTTACAGAAAGATCTAGAAAATCCTTTTTTGTAACTGAGACGTTGTTTATTTCTGCACTTTTAGACTCCCAACCCTGTGTATGTGTTAGAAGCTCTTCGGTGGGGGCTGTTAGTCAGTAGGAGAACCCCGGTCTGGAGACCTGCCTGGCTGGAGGAGGTTACACTGCTGTGCTTTTGTAGTTAAATTGCTCCAAAATCCTTGTGAGGGTGCTGAGCTTGTGAGGACTTACTGGCTGGAGAGTAAGTGGTCAGCAGCACATTGGTTTGAGTGCAGTCAAACAGAAGAGGATTCCAGAAGCTCCTGCTCAGAGCAGTGCCAGCTGTGAGATCAGACAAGGTTGTTCAAGGCTTGATCCAATCAGGTCAGACTGGAAAGTCTCCAGGGATGTGGACAGTGCATCCCTGCTGGGAAACCTGTTCCAGGAAGCCCTTGGTATTTTGGTGTTTGTTACCACGTGGCACTTAGAATGGTCAGAGGAAAATATGTGGCACCGTTCTCCCTGTGGATGATACTCCTGAGACTCTTTGTTTAGGAGGCAGTGTAAGTAATGACCCCACAAGCCTAGGACACTTCTCCTCCATGGTGCTCCGTGCCACCAAGAGCTGGATGTGAGGGATGAGGGCCTGCTTTGTCCTCTTTTGGGAGTAGGCATGGGGCAAGCAAAGCCATCCTGCCAATCCAGGGGGTGAAAACCAACCCCTTCTCTCCCTGGTTTTCCTTGACCTTTTTGCCACAGCCACATATAAGTGATGCAGTAGGAATGGTGGTGCTCCTGGGCTGTCCTCCTGTCTCCCCTGTAAGCCGTATATCTGTCCTGGCTGAAATAGTCTTCCCTGGAGTGGCAACCTGGTAGGTGTCACTGTGGTTAATAGCAGGGCTGAGCCTTGGTGTCTGCTGCTGGCAGAAATAATTCTCAGTGTTTGCATTCAGACGCAGGCACAGGGTTGGGGCATGGGGACATTGTAGCACCTCACTCAGGGCCTGAGATCCCCAGTGTAAGCCTTCAGAGAGCTGGGCACCTCCTGCAGCTTCAGCTGGGGATAGAAAACCAAGCCTCCCTGGCAGGACCCAACCCATGAGGTGCCTATTGGACTCCCTGTGCATTTGCATTTTCTAATCTGCTGCCTAAAGCATTATCTTACTTGCTCAGACAAGTCATTCACCACATCAGGAACGTGTGGGAAAATAACTCAGTCAGGATAACCAGAGGAAAATAAATGGTTGTGTGGTTGGCCATTTGGAGCTGAGCTAGCTTGGGAATTTTTTTTTTCTTTCATCAACACCCTGAAAAAAATGTAGTGCGAATGGGTGTGAAATATAGAGAGAGTTTGCTTCCTTCTTGCATAGGCATATATCCAAAAAAAGACAACAGTAAATATAGAGACATCTACTGCTAGATGCTTTGGTAGGGCTTTAAAGGATCTAAAGGCTCAGTGTGTTTGACTGCTAGGACATTGGATCTTCCCCACTGAAACGAACTTTGAATACAAGGGAAGTCTCTGACACAGCAGAGAGGAGAAGCCACAGTGGTCACCTGGGGTGTTTTGGTGTGCTGCTCCGTCACCCAGACTCCACTTTGCCCCTTGGTTCTCCATTTGCTTGAAGAGAGGATTCCAGACATAATGTAAGTACAGAGGGGGAAACCATGTCCTATGTTAAGGGCAGCAAAATGAGACTGCAGTGGGTCAGATCCCAAAAGGCACTGATGTTTGTTACTGGGGTGGGGAAAAAAAGAAGTGTTCAGGCTCCTGCAATTCTGAAAAATGCGGAATTACTTTGCTTCTGTGAGATATAAAGTGGATTTCACAGCTACTGTTTCTGTTGCTACTTAGGAGATGCCAGCAAAAAAAGAACAGGATAATGTCTTCTGCTACAGCAGAAATGCCAGTGTAAAAGATTTATTTCCTAATTAGTAGACATTGCTGTAATGATAGAGATATTTAACAACAAGTTATTTGTATCATATCAAACCCTGTATTCTAGAGGTGGCTTTTTCCCTCTGTTGGGTGTTAAAGCAGTTGCATGGATTAATCACACTATAAGGCAGCCAAACAGCTCTTGTCCCTGCTTGACTCAGGGAGAAGAGGCTTTTTGGCTTGATGCGTGCATGAGGAAAATCACATCCAAGTTTTACAAAGTATATTTTGAAAATAAAAGCTGAAGTTTAATTAAAAAACTAAACAAAACACCTTGTTTTTCCCAGCAAATGAGGTCATGCAGCCTGATTGCCTGGCCCATCTGTTGCTGTTCATAAGTATGTTATATTTTTAAAGGCCAATATTAAATGGTATTATGTAGTTATCTACTTTCTTATTTTATTTTTTTTTTAAATGCCTCTTGGCTTGTCAAGCACTGTCATTATGTCAACCGCTGTTCTTAAAACAGGATTTTGGTTAAAATAGTATATACCTGCCATCTGGTTGAAAAATGCAAGCTTCCTACACAACTAAGCGGAGTTGAACTGCGGTATTAGGAATAGCTCATGTTCTCTTGAAAATAGCAGCTGATGGCAGATTGCAGAAATCAGCCAGTTATCAGTTGTCATTAAGCTATTTGATATCTGACACACATGGAAAGCTATTTATAAGTATGCAATTATGTTATAGAAGTATTCCTCTTTTTTTTCTATTTTTTTTCTCCTTCCCTTTACTCATTTAAATATGTTGGTTTGACTGGACTGGAAAGCAAAGTTTCCCTTAATATTCACAGAATAAATGTGCTGCAGACTGAAGGTGTGCCAGACTGTTTGTAACATTTCTGTCATCAAAAAGTGATCTGAGAGGGGTATAGAAATAAATTCGGTGTTCCTGTGCTATAGAGCTGTAGGTGTCTAAAGAGAAATGTCAGCTACAAAGAGCCCAAGAAACAGAAATATGTGGAACTAACTGGTAAGAGATTGCAAAACTAGAAATTGTAATGGAAAAGATGCATTTTAATTTAATATGTATTTGCATTTCTGCTAGTAGGAGAAAAGAACTCAAGTCTTAGCAGCAACTAAAGCAGAAACACTAATGGCATAATTATTTGCTAAACCTGGGCAAGGCACCAAAGACTCTCAGAAGTCTAGGTTAGTCACTAACATGAAAGCTTAATGCTAACCACTCAGCAAGGACTCATGTACAACGCAGAGCTGAGGATGCTGCTGGAGAGGGTAGTGAGGCACAGTGATGCTATGACCTGTTCCTTTGTCATACCTTGTGAGGTAGCTCATGATTACAGAAAATAAAGCAGAAAGAGCCTGCTAAAAAGAGGGATTAAGAATTATTTTGTGAGTGGAAATGTGAACAAAAAAGCAGTCAAAATAGGATGGGGTGCTTTAAGGCTAATAATTCTACTCAGAGGGAGTGTGAGGAAGTGTTATTTTCATGTGGGCTGAGGGTTAGACCCTGATTAATCTGCTGCAATGATGTTGAAATCTTGTGAGCATATCCTGCAAGGTTGTATAAAAACTAAATATATATCACCTATAAATAAAATACAACAAGAAATAAAAAAAAATTATATTAATAGTATCTGATTATTCTCACACATTTTTGATTATATTAGACCAGAAATGTTTTGAGTACAATGAGGAGTTTGTTGACCCCACTGAAAAACCCCCAATCTCTTCTCCTTTATAAGTGTTGACTGGAAAATTAAGGTCTTTGTTGTTGTGGCTTCAGCACAGTCTTGATCAGGTTTGAAATTGCTGGGTTTGGATCTGAATCCTCTTGCTTTTCAAATGACATCTGAGATTCTGGTTGTGAAAGGTCTCTAGTCATTTTGCTTTTAAAAGTTACTTCATCCATAACCATCCATCCATAATAAAAATGGGTTCAGCTTCATAATTACACGTTTTAGGTTTTACAGTCAACAGAGGTATGTTCTAACAGAAAATTAGGTAGCAAAGGTGTAGGTCAGAGGTTGTGGTTTGCTTTTTATTCGTTGGCTTTTCCTCACCAGAGTATTTGAAAATTTTATGGTGGAGACTAATCAGGTCTGCCTTGCTTCAGGCTTTTACAGACCTTCTTAGGCCATCAAAGCAGCTTCAGCAATCTCAGCGTTTTGGCAACATTGCAACTATCTTGACCATAAAAAGAAAGACTTGTAGCTGGTGCAGAGAGCACCTCCCGCAGTGGAAGGTTTGCAGGAGTGAGCGGTGCCCAGGAGCGATTGCGGCTCTCCAGCGCTCCTTCTCAGGTGTGTGCACACACGCCAGCTCTCTGCGCTTCCCTGCTAACCAAGGCGGCGTTCCCAATGAAAATCCGTGGTCCGCAGTTGCTGGGGAGAAGCCTCCTGCTGGCACACGGGGGAGGCTGGCAGAGGAGGCAGGGGCAGACCCCCTACTGAATGAAAAATGCAGATGTTTGGCAGTTCAGGGCAGTTTGACAGAAAGTGTCTCTTCCTCTCCACTTCCCAGACTGCATACAGTTATTTGCAATTCCAAGCTGCTTATTCTCTAATTTAGTAGCTAATGACTCATCTGCCCTGTTGTGCTCCTCCTTCCCTCTCAAGCCACCAGCTCTCCCTGCTTGCTCACTTGCTCACCAGCCGACTGGTGCAAAGCTGCTGCCTGGTTTAGTTCCCTTTGGCTCGGCCTTCACAGGTCATTTCAGCTTCCCCATCCTGGCGAAAGGTTAGTGAAAGCCCATTTATCTGCCTCTCTTTCTTTGATTTGTAATTTTTTCATGTGTTTATCTGCACAGCAGATGGCTAATAAAAAAACCCCCAGTCAAATAATCTAAGTGTGTCTCGTGGAGGGTGGTTGGCAGAGAAAATTGGGAGGGAGAACAAGCACTCATGGACCAAAAGTAGCTGTGTAGGCAATTTTATTTAAGGACAGAACACGGTATTTTATTTTCCTTCTCACATCTGAGGAAAAGAATATGTTAAAAACACTGACTATAGTTGAAGAAAACATTTTTAAGTGTATCAAAACTTGTAAAGGTGATCAGGAGTGGTCCTTGGTAATTAGGTTTCAGTGTGAGAAGCATCCTGGAAGACAAGGACGTTTCTCAAAGGAGCTTAATGGTTTTGCAACTGCATAACAAAGTTTTCCTTTATATTGTAGGCAGATGCCAAAAGTACTGGATATGGTGGCATGTTACACCGAGCATTTTTATAAGGAGGTTAGGAAATGATGTAGCAAAAGGCGGTTGTTTTTTCACATGAGTTCTAAGAGTACTGCATGTCCAAATGAATTCATTTTGTCAGGTGTAAATGTGAGAACTTACTCTCAGCAGTCCCGAAGTACTAAACTTTTCCCAGCAGAGGCTTGTCTTGGAAATGAGCTTTCTGGGACGTTGTTCTGGTGTTGTTCTCAGGTTAATTGTTCCAGGTCAAGTTTTCTTGTGGAAGCTTAAGTCATTTTCTCAGCTTCTCAAATTCTGACCTCTTTATGTCAGTGGGGAATCTGGTAACACCCATATTTAGGCCACCAAATGCACTGCATTATGAACATTTAGGGCTTTTCCTTTTTTTAGGGGAAGCAGGAGGTGAGAGAGAGGAACTCTAAAATTGGTTTTGTTTGCAGCAGCATATAACTTGCCTTTGGCTTAAGGGAGTATCTTTTCTTTGACTTGGGAAGTTCTGCTTTTACCAAGAGAGAGCTAGAAAAATGAGTATCTTCTTACCATGGCTTACATTCCTTGAGAAACTTTAGTTGTGTCAGAAAATATGTACTCTGTCTGACCACACAGCCTTTCAAGCAGCAGCAGGCAGAAAGGTTCTGGGATTGCCTAAGAAACTGCAAGACTAAGGAAAACTTCCCAGCACCCAGTGTATACCTCAGGTACTTTGCTGAAGGGCATCAGTTGATAAAGCAAGCAGTTCCAGCTGGGAGCTGCCCGGGAGCACCCTCCAGGCCTTACCTTTAGTGCTGGGGATGCAGCTCTCTCTCTTGTTCCTGCTTCCTCACAAAGTAACCACAGCCTTTCCCTATCATCTCATGTTGCTCAAGATTAGAACACGTGTGCTGAAGTTCACGATCAAGTTCCATAGGCAACATCCAACATAGCCTGTCCAATCCGAAAAACTTTTTTATTTAGTTTAGGTTTTTGATGAGTGTCATGTAGTAGTTGCTGGTGCCAACAGGTAGTCTGCATATTTATTACTGAGTATATCACACAGAAAATAAGTGTTTTGGGTTAAGATCAGGAAAGAAGAAAGAGTAACTTTTAAAGTCTGTAAACTTGGCACAAAGCACTCTTGGGGGCAAAAATGGTAGAAGCAACATGAGGCCCAGCAGGGCAGTATGTTCTGGAATAATGGCTTTCCCCAATGTAAGAAAGCAGGTATTTAGGGTTGTATGCATGTAGTGTAGGATGTACATGTAATTAACAGTCTTTCTGTTTTTCTTAAGATACCTTGGAAATTTATGTGCTGAAACCCAAAGTTAAAATCTCTGAGGGCAACTTCTTTTAGCTTAAGAAAAGGCAGGTATTTAATTTCTGCTACAATCTAAAGTTTTGATGCTCTCCTCCCTGTGGGTTATGATGGACAAAACCTCTTTTGTGGTATATATATGGACTTTGCTATCTCTGTCCCAGAATGAATGTGACAGTTTTCTGTCTCTGTGATCACCAAAGCCCTTTAGGGAAGGATATGTTACTGTTGCCATTTTACAGCTGAGAGCATGACAAAATACATGACCACGTACCATGTTTTTCCCCAGGACTTCTGCTTCATACTAGCTACACAGGTACATGAGGGAAAATACCTGGGGATTCAGGTGAGGGACACTTGAGTCTGGGCTGTTGTACTACGAAGGGTGTCCTATGGCAATGCATTTGTGGCATTATTGCATCACCTCAGGGGTTCACACATCTTCTCACTGACTGGATATTTTCATAAGAAGGTACAGGGAGAACTGGAAGCTAACATGCTTTACCTGAAATTATGCAAGGATCCTTATTAAATGCTTTCTTTTTGCTGTAGGGGAGACTTGCTTCATGACTGTGGTTACTATGTGCACAAATAATGGTTGTGAAGTACTCATTAAACCCTGCTGAAGAGGATGCTTCTGGTGGGGGGGTTCCCATGGGCTCAGGAGGCAGTGTGCCCATGTCTTTGTGATCCTGTACTGTTCTTTGTAAAAGAGAGGTATTTCTGCTCTAGATAATATAAAGAATTAACAAGAGGCTTTAGAAGAACAATGTTCTTTGGACTTTTTAAAAACGAAAGTATAATTAAAATGTTTCCTTGACTACAGGCGAGATGCAGGCATTAGAGTATACGAGTGGTGCATTACGTTACCTTCTCAGGCAGCAAGCAGAAGCCCATGCAGTGTTCTCCTTGAGGACTGATTTGAGTTGCCCTTGGATCAAGGTCCTGTCTAGATTAAAGGCTCAAACTGAGTCATGTGAGGTGCTGCAACAGCGTGCATTCTTTGCTCACGACAAATGTAAAGTTATTTGAATTATTTGGCATCTCAAGTAAAAGCCCTGGGGTTAATAGTGTAAAGTTCAGCGGATGCCTGGTAGCTTCATTATGAATTGACTATTGAGAAAAAAAGCAGGAGTGTTGGTTTATATGCTGCTGGGTTGGTTTCATTGTGCTGACCCCTCCCTGGTAAAGCCTTACTTAGCAATGAAATGCAGGTTAGCTTGTTTTAAACAGGAACAGGCTGAATTCAACCAGCCAACACAAATCTAAAGCAGACCTGCCAAATTCTTGAGGGTTGCCTGATGTGTGATGCTGCTCAGCCCTGATTTAAATAGATTTTTGGCATCACCATCGCTCTACTCCTGTCACCCAGCGGAGATGCTGTGCATTCAGCAGGGCTGCAGGCTGAACCGATGGAGTGGCTTGTGACCGTGGAGCAGAGCCCCAGGCATCTTGTCTCACTCTGGGTCATCAGGGGAACTTGTAGGAGGCAGGAGTGATGGCAGTGATCTTTCCCTTCCTCCACTGTAGTGCCTACCATGCTCTTCTTGCTTCAGACAGACCCTACTGGACTCCCTGGATTTCAAGGAAAAAACATACCAAAAGCTTAGGACTGGGCTGTCTGGCACAATGCGGGCTTAGCTTATGGGCAGGAATGAGAGAAATGGGAAGCATGGCTCCCTTGCTTTCCTCCAGGGGGAAGGAAGCTGGACAAAGGAAGCCAGCTGGCTGTACTTCCTTTTTCTTGTCACTTTATTCAAAGGAAAAATGAAGGAGAAGCCTGAAACTTGGCCAGTTCCATAGATTCCTCAGGCAGAACCAAGTACAGCAATGATATTAACTGTCTGCCTGTACTCCGTCTGGGTAAGATAGAAAAAAGGACGTATGAATTAATTCTTCCTCCTCCTACAGAATATCTCCCTTAACCAGGCTAGAACAGGGATTATCAGTTTGGAAAAAGGTTTTTTGGAACAACTTTACTGCCATAACATCTTCATGCCAGTTTTGGTTCAAGTACAGTGTGGAGACCTTGAATGCTTCATGTCTCATGCAAAATTAGATACCTTATGTTTTCACATCTTACATTTTCATGTCTGTGCATGTGTGTGACATGCCTGTTTAATGCAATGTGAATGCATGCAAATGACATTTTTTTATGACCTAACTTCCTTGGACAGGTTTTAATCATGATCAACTTTGTTGAATTTGATTTTGAGTAGAATGCTAATAAACTATTTAAAACGCTCAAACTTTGCTTCTGGAAAATATTCTTAGTTCATGAAATGGATCAGAAATAATAGTCTGCTGCAAAAGAATTTCTGTTAATCTTCTTAAAGGCAGGAGATAAGATTTCAGAATCAGATTAAATGTTTGTATTCCACATTAGGAGACCTCCTCAGTTCTGTCTGACAATCAATTAATCCTCTTCAGGGTCGCAGTTGCTCCGGTCTGCATTTACATCTTTCATGTTGTGCACGAAGGACCTTTTATAGACTCTTAATGCACATTTATTCGGAAGTTGAAAATTGCATTGGAGGTTTGACCTTCGCTTACGTTTGTTTGTCTTTGTTTTGTTTCTTTTAGCTGCGAGTAGGGAGAGATGGGCACTTCCCACTCCCTTGAGTTTAGTAGGAGTGGCAGGGGCGCTGTGTAGACCACGTCCCACTGAGCTGTTTAGCTGTCATGAGCGTCTCATGATTAAATCTCATGCTGAGGGTGCCGTACGCTCCCCCCACCCAGCATCTCGACTCACTCAGCGTGAATTTCCCACTATGTAAGATGTGGGAGACGAGGTGACAGCTTGCTTGCAGGCAGAACACAGGATACTACATGGGAAGAGAGAATGTAAAAAACACCTGCTCTAAGCTGGTTCTGAAATATTTGCATAATTTATTAGTATTTTTAGAAAACAAGGGTAATTAAGGAAATAAATATTTATCATACATGCAGCATATCGTGTTGTTTAATATCAGATGATGTCATTGTTCAGTGGTGCTTTGCCTATTACCTCTGTAAGCAGCAGAGGGCACTAAGTGGTGCTTAGCTTTTAAAGTACAGGAAAACTGCATTTTTTTCTCCATTACCCAGATTGCTGCCTTAAGAGTACTTCTCATGTCTCAGTTACTGACTATTACTTTTTTTCTGTGCCTTTGTCACATTCTTTCCATTTCGTCTTCATAAAATTTAGAGAGATGGCCCATCCAAGGGCAGGCTGTCAGCAGTTTTATGTTTTGAAAAAAAAAATCAAATGTTTTGTCAACCCATTTTCTGAGTGGATCTGCAGTCATCGCTGTCGTTATGATTCCTCATAAGTTTCCAGGCACAATCATGGTGAAACTGACCTAGACACATCTCTCATCTTACAATGATGATGTAGGTGAACTCCTAGAAAATCAGGGCTAAAGTCTGAAGAATTTGCCAACCACTGCAAGGTTGGAGGCAGAAGTATTTTGATCATTTCAATAGCAATGATATTTTGCACAATGACATAACCACTTTTCTCAATATCAAAATAATCTAAACTTTTCTGGAAGCTGTATGATATAAAAAGTGTGTGTGATGGTTCATTACAAGTTTCATAGCCCTACACTAAGAAGTAGTGTATATCACTACCATCTTTTGAGTACATTCAATTTGCCAGGTCAAAAATTAAATTAAAATAGGGCTATAGTTCATTGTATTTACATACAACATGTCAGGAATGAAAGTGTTCTTGGTGGTAAGAGATGAGGAGGTGAACTGCTTTTTCAGTTAAAATAATTTGAGGGGACATAAAACTGGAGGGAGATGGATTTAAAAGGAAAAGGAGGTGATTCTTCATGCCACAGGGAAGACTTGCAGGACTTCCAATGATGCTGTGAGTGCAAAAAGTTTACATAGGCTGATAGAAAGACTGGACAAGCCTTTGGCACAGAGGCCTCACAGAGACTACTCAATAGAGGAATCAGAGGATGCATAGCAAATCCTTCGAGCTGAAAATGGAGGGAGACAGAGATTCTTATGAGAAGGTGTAAGTGCCACCTTATTCTTTCCTGGCTGTGTGCTGATGGCTTCTTTAGGAGACTAGATATTGGACTAGATTGTATTGGGGATTGCTGGGGTATTTCTTCTATTTTAATGGACTCATAATTCAAATTAAAAAAAAAAAAATCAGGCCGTTGAAAGCAGTTCTTGTGCAAATGAATCACAAATGTAAAGCAATTTCAGGTGCATGACAGACTGCATTCATTGCTTAGCTATCAGACTATAAATCATATTTATAAACCCGGGCCTCTGGAAGATTTCTGCTGTATTTATTTCAGATGGCTTCCAAGCCTCACTTAAGAATGTTTCTCTAACAAATGCTACCTACTTGTACTTTTTTTGTTGTTGAATAACTTCCTAAAATGGTTTGCACTGAGTAATTGCACTATTTATGTTTCATCCCTGCTCTTCCGTATTCAGTTGTTTTGCTAATAGATCTTCAGTCTGCAGAATGTTAGATTAGTAAGGAGAATAGCTGCTTTCTTTAATGTCTTATCCTGACAATCATGGAATTTGAGCTGGTTACAAATGCCATCTGCTATTCAAATGACCCAAACATAGAATTCTGGACTAAATTAATGCGCCTTCATTGCACAAGTCCTGTGGCCACAGTAGTAAGTCCCGTCTTGCCTTGCAGCAGAAAGGCAGCCAGTGCTGGCAGGGAGTTCCAGCTGCACGCCGCACACGCTGCATCTCTGTCCAGCAGAGCAGTGCCGGTTCCGAAGGCACGGCCCGACCCCTTTGCAGGAGCCTTTCCCTCCTCTCGGTGTGATGTCCCTAACCCTGCCCCCGGCTGTCACTGAGGGGAGCCCATCTCACCGCAGCTGCTGCCCCCGCAGGGTTTGCAGAGGAGGAGCAGGGGAGCCAGCCCGGCAGCGGGATGTTCCCCTGTCCGAGCAGGGCTCCTCTTCCCGCCTCTGCCAGGAAGTGCCGGTGCAGAGCAAGGTGTGGAAGTGCCGGGGAGGTACCATGATGCTGTGGATGCTCGGAGGAAGCGGGCACTAGGGGCTGGTGGGTGGTGTGTGCCGTATTTTTGCCAGCCTCTGGAGGAACATCTTTCCCCTCGGCTGGGTTTTTCCCTGGCTAGCTGGCCTGCCTGGGCTTGGAGGGCGCTCAGAAGTGCATACTCGAGGTCTGATCTGCATTGCTTTAATCATCCCAAACAAGCCAGTCCTGTCCACATGCAAATACTCAGTGTCAAACTGTTTCATCCTTTTGTGTTTCATGTAACAGTTTTGTATTTTTCTTAGATTGGCAACTTCTGGGTCTTATGAGAATCAGAAACAATCCCTTTGCTTGGAGTTGGCCCTTTTGCTTATTTGCATATACAATTTCAAAGAAGCATCAGTATCTCATATTCTTCTGCTTTCTCATTCTTTCTAGCCCTGAGCAGAAAGTGCCCGTGATGGGCCTGCTGGGATGGTCTAGAGACACACAAGCCTGCCCACTGGGAACCGGGCTGAGGTGGGGCAGAACCAGTTTTCAGATGTAAGCTGATTACAGCTTGAGCCTGGGGCTGGTGGGGCTTCCTCTGACAGGTGGAAGGTTTTTGTGTGGTAATGAGCTCAGTGAGCAGTCTTCATTCTTCTTCCTGCCTTAAATCACTGCTGCGTTAAAAGTATGTTCCTTTTTCCCCTATGCCATTCTTCCCCATGTCAAACAAAACAGTTTTATCATGAAGTTGAGCAAAAAATCTAAATCCTTTCAATTATTTTTTAAAAGGGCATTGTACAGATACTTTACCATTAAAGATAAATGAAAGTTTGGGATCATTTGTATCTGTGTGTGTCAAAAGCTACCTTGTCCTTCTATTTGTGCTTGTCAGTTTAGGGAAAGCTGATATATAGCCCACAGATAACATATGCATGAGGAACATGTTTTTGATCTCTTATTAAGATGTAGGGTTGGCACTAGAAGATGTGAGGACTTTTTATGACTCTGCTCCCAGTGTGGTGCTGGATGAGTTCCCTAGGACTCTCTGGAGAACAAGCAGTGTGCTGGGGTGTTTCCCTTTAGGACTCTCAGTTGGAGCCTGCTGGGAAGTGATTTTCTCCTTTTTTTTTTCCCTGGGATGCTGAAGCCTAGTGAGAGCCAAGTGGTCACTTTTGCAGTTGTGGGACTTCGGACTTCTGTGAAAAATAACTTTTAAAATACCATCCTTTTCACTGTGAAAGATGATACAAATCACTGAACAGCATTTAAAAAGAGAGTGTGCTATGTTGTGTGCCTCTGTCTAACTAGCTGTCATATCTCCAAGAGCATTGGGAGGCTATTTCAGTTACTTGCATTCCAAGCTACAGAAATGCTGTAAGTAATATATATCTGTTCTATAATTAATAGACCTTACAGTTGTGTGTGATTAATAAACCCCAGTGACATGACAGCCCAAGTACTTGGAAGTAATTTTTTTTCCTTTTCATTTTAAAATGCATATGTGAATAGGAAAATGATGGTTAGTGATTTCACATATTTAGGAAAAAGATTTTTTTTCCTGGTCTGGATTGAGGTTTTTGTTGTATTTCCATTAGTATGTGAAATTTAGTGTTCTTTTTTTGTAGTAGAATGAATAAAGGTACGATGGGGAAAAAAAAGTTGTTTCCTCTGTAGACTTTACGTTCCTGTGCAGATGTAAGTATTGCATGTATTTATGCCTGTTAATTTTTATTGAAATAAGAGTTTCATACTCCCCCAGAGTTTCTTTTTTTTTTCTTTTAAGAAACACTGCAAGCAAATCCAGTTAGAAAACTAAAAGCAATGTTGAGGGAGATGAAAAGTATATTTTGACTTCCTTTTTTGATTCATGACATACAGACATGTAAAATGTAGGATTGTATTAGTGCATTTAGACCATCTCAGACTATTACATGCTGGAGGAAGGGAGTCAAATGCCACAGTTTAAGCAGATGGTGCTCATGAGTCTGTCTGTGTAGCACTTCCTACACCACGGAGTGGGTGGAATGATGGGAGTAGACTTCTCTGCACTGTCACAAAGGCTCAGATGCTGCACCAGATACAGCACCAGGCTGTCTTGCACCAGATGTTGGTGGGTCAGATGGGAACATCCTGCTTGGAGTTCAGCTTTCTTTCACTGTACCTGATTCTTTCTTTTGGGTTTCAGTCTCTGGACTGCTGCTGTGGGATCTGCTGTAGCTGTGGTCCCACTCAAGTCCTCAGGACTGCAGGGGTATTGTTACAGGAGTTGTTTGGAGCTCAGTGGTTTATTCAAAGACACTCCCCTGTCCCTCCCCATGGCAATATACCTATGAAGAGAATCTGATCCTTAACCAGCTGATCAATGCAAGCATCCTGCACCAATCTTATCAGCACATACTGATCTGTGAGGGTTCCTATAAACATATTCTGCATCACATTTACATCCTGGCAATTTGAAGAATCTAGTGAAAAATGTCTTGCTCTACTTTCAGGACTCTTCCAGTATATAAAATGACACTGACTACTTTGAATCCTTTACTCACTTTAGGTGTAGTACAAACACAGTGAAACTTTTGCTAGTGGGAAAATAACGTAGAAGCTCTTTGTCCATTGCCTGCTCTTTGCAGGCTAGGAGGTGGTTATCAGTAACCTTTACAATTGTAAGACTGGTGGTTAACCATAGCTGAGGGCAGTAGCATTACTGTAATTGCTGCTAGAAAATACTTTCTGATGATTTTCAGGGGGGTTAAATGGTCACACACTGACCCTTCCTGATTTTCAGCAGTTAATTTGTTAGCTAAAATATTTTAATTCTTTTCCCAACACTGTGTTTTTACATAATTGGATATAATGTCCTTAGAAAGGCTGCATTATTTTTGTATGCCCAGAAGATAATGAGAACAATTAAAGTGAAGATAATGAGATCAGTCCTAAAGAGGGGGTGAGATGATCTAAGAAGAATCTGTACTTCCAAGGATGGTTCATTTGACAGGACTCACTAACACACAAATGGTGCCTGTTGCTTCAGGAGCATATGACAGAGCTTTTGTCATGCGTCATGCAGGGTTAGCATGGGGATTGCATCAACAGGGAGCAGTGAACAGAGAGAGAGGTAGCAGCTCCCAAATAGTGTAAAGGATATAGCCAGTAATTACAGACTGGATGGTGTAAAGGGCATAGCCAGTAATTACAGACTCACTTCCCTGCCCCCGAGGGCCTGAGCACTTCTGTCCTGTCTCCAAGCCAGTGAGCAGGGCAGCTGTAACACTGATCCTCTTTCAACCCTTTCTTGATCTGTGGTGTTAGAAATACCAGTCATTTAACTCCCTGGCCCTGGGAAGGGTCAAGTGTGACCTTTATGGTTGCAGAGAGCCCATAATTAGAGGGTAAATACCTGATGCCCTTGTGTTGTGTGTAGGTAGATGTATGTACTGTGTATATAATAAATACATAATATATAATATCGCTGCAGCTAACATAAGGGAAGTTACTTTTTTACAAATATGTGAGTAAATAAACAAGTTGAGCCCACATAAGTCATCAGACCAAGAGTGATAACTCATTGGCCATCTGTTTCTCTCTGACTTTGTTTTTGTTGCTTGCTCTTTGGATACAAAAATGTATCCAAACGAAGTAGCTTCAGCTTGCCATCTTCACATAATTCTTTTGTTGCAGACATCCTTGGGAATGATGGGTGTCTATGTTTTGTTTCTGACTGTGAAAATCATGATATCCAGAAAAAAATTGACTTCAGAAATTTTAAGCAAAACATGAACTTATACATGAATTATGAACATGATTTATCCAGTTTGTCTGAATAACTGTTTTGTTGCTGGAGTTATTTAATTTTCATCCAGAATGAGTAATCTCCCTTTCCAGTAAATGTGAAACCCTACCTTGTGCAGGAATAGCTTGAAACTTGGGTAAACATAATTAATAGGAACATCAAGTACCTGATAACTTGCCTCCACCGCTTGGGAGGTGTTCCTGCTTGTAGTTCTTGTTGTAATTTACACTGCTGTATACATCTATATAACTGACTCTAAAGCTATGCCTCTGCTTTGAAAAGGGATTGGGCACTTCTTGCCATTAAAGGTGCATAGTGTCATCTTTTTTTTCTTCAAGAAAGCAAAGACAGAATGTTTTCTGAATTTGTTTTTGATTTTGACCGCTGAATTTACTCACAGTTGGTATGCTTAGGTCTCTTAAACATTATTATACGAGTTGAGGTTTCAATTTCTTACCTAATTGTTCCAGAGTGGTGGAACACTGTTATTAGAAGCTGGATATGGTGAAATTTGTCTTTCTAGCCTTGGACTGAAATCTATTGGTTCTCAAATCACCAAGCTTTGCACTGATTTTGAAGGTGTAGCAATCAGGGAGGATGCAGTTTTCTGAAGTGGTGAAGATAAACAGGAATATGTTCAGACATCCTCTGGACCAAGATCTTACCACTTTTGAAATGGCCTTCTCAACAGCACAGTTTGCTAAAAGAGAAATCTGCGTTATTGTAGTCACATGTTCAGAGATCAGTGTTCTTGTTTGGTTTAGGGTTTTTTCTTTTTCCTTTAAATAGGGACAAAGTAAAATGTGTTGGAAACTTCTCTGACTGGTAACACAGAAACAAGAAGTAGAATTAAATATTTAAATGAGTTGTTGATAGCATACACTTATGAAAAAAACCTTACTTTTATAATATTAGTGTATAGGTCTCATCAAAATGGACAAGTCTTATCAGAAATACATGATTTAAAAAATCCCCAATTACTATTGAGTCATCGACATTCTTTTGCAAGTAATGCCTGGTTGGTTACTTTAGTTGAGCACATAGAGAACTAGGAGTTTCATTTCATACTGAAATACTATCTTTTTTCTCTTGGATGAACCAGGCTGACTGATGGTAGCTGATACTACACACAGTGTGAGTCAAGGCAAGACTGAACTGTGTCTGTTGAATCATTGCTTCTCTTTCCTAGGAAGTTCTATGGACCTGATCTCCTTCAACAATAAATTACCTTTCTACTAGGGTTTCTTCAGGGATGCTTTTTTAGCTGTATGCTTTGCTGAAGCCTAGGTTCAGGTTACAACTGCCTGGAGTTTGTTCTTACTTGTTTTATAGGGGTAAGGAATCCAACAGACAGGCAGAGATCACTATGTATCTTGAGTTGGTTCCTGCCGGGAAGAGTGAGGATTGAATGCAAGGAGCATTTTTGGCTGCCAGGGCTGTATCCAGCAGTGCCTGTTCTCCAGATACTTCAAAGGCTCTGTGCTGCTTCACTGGCCTAAAGCAGGGAGTCAGGGCAGAGCCTCTGTCTCAGAAGACCCACATCTTCTTTCAAAACTGTGGAGAGCCAATACTGCCTGTATGACTGAATTACTGAGGCATGTTTCTCTGTGTGCTAGTTTGGCATCTTATAAAAGATGTCTGTGATCTGTAATCATAGTTTCTGTGCTTGTTTAATCATTGGGGAACAATAATTCTTTGCCCTTCATCCTCCTCTATCTCACCTTGCCAAAAGCATGTGATGTTCCTGAGCTTGCTATAACCTTTCAGTCTTTTTTTGTAGCTGGAACATTTCTGTGAACAGGCTTTCCCTCCTGTGAAGGCACCCAAATATTATACTGATGTCTAGAAGAAGAGGACAGCAGCTTGTTAGACATGCATGTAGTCACAGCAGTGGCAGTTTCTGTGAGCTGGGCTACACTAATTTGCAAATAACCCAACATTAAACAGCTTAAAGAATTTCAAAGTGCAGCAGCTTGGTTCTTCAGGATCGCCAGTGATTTAAGCATGCATTTGCTGCTGGGTGGAGTACTTGCTTCCATTAACCACTTCATCTAGTTGGAGGTTTTAAACTCCTGGTACCTTTCATGACACTGAAGTCCAGAGGCTCCTCAGACTGTGAACATCACTATGACAACCAGTTACTTTTCTCCTCGAGTACACAATCTGTAAATTTGGACACGGATGTTTTTATGGATGTCTGGTGGAACATCTTGTCAGAAGCTAGTATGGATAGGGCTCATAAGACCTTACAAGACAAACAAACCAAATACAAGTTCTTCAAAATGAATGTAAAACTAATTTTTTCATTAAGTTTATGATACCCAAATGAGAAAGGAGAGACATTGATTGTTCAGGGTGAGACAGGGGACAGAATTAAGGCTCCTACCATCCTGTTTACCTCCAGGGGAATGGAAGTGGACAGGAAAATGTAACCACCTACCAACAGTTTTGAACCACAGAGCACATTGCTCACAGCTTACCATTGTGTTTGCCTGCTCCCCCACCCTGCAAGCAAGTCTCTTAGAGTTTAAGGTGACAGTACTTGACAAAGCTGGTATGCTAAACTGACTGCTTTTTTTTCTTTTACCTACCTTGAAAATCCCATCCTGCGTAATTACCCATGTTTGTTGAGAAAAGCTGCAGTGGAAAAAAGACTTGTTAGTTTATGGGATAAGAGGGGATAAAACAGGTTTCTCAATCCCTGTTCCTTTTGTGTGCACTAGAATGCTCTTGGCAGAAAGATAGCTGGATTTCTAGGGCAGCGGGGAACCACACTGGCTTCTATTGCAGTAATTGGGCAGATGCTACAGAAGATGATGCAATAAAACCTGTATGTTACTTCTAAGTACCTGGGCTTTTGGTAATTGCTGTAGGACCATTTATTAGGTAAATAATTAGTTTTTCCAGAGAATAAGTAGGATACAATATATATATTGGAGAGATTTATGAAAGCTAAAAGGTAACAAAAACATATAATGGCAGCTGTTTACAACACTAATTTGTGTGATTTATTTAATTCCTGAATTTTATTTCAAAAGCTTCACACAGTGCAGGATTGAGAAAATGGTGGCTGGAAGCAAAGCAACTGAGAAATGTTTTTGAAAAGTCTGCATATGATATCCATTCCTTTTGTAAAGAATATTTCCTTTATGACCTCCTCCTGCTTTGTATTTAACATTTCAAAGAACCTTGGGGGACTCTCTGTAGGCTGTGTCTTCTCGAAGCCAGTAGCCAAGGATTTAAAGTATTGTCAGTGCTGGCCTGAAGCTGAAAACTGCAGGCGGTTTTAATCTCAGGATGGGGGGTGGGTGTTTAAACCCAAGCTTTTGTGTTCAGATTAGGGAGTGCAGGAGGATAGACTTAAGGGGTGTTAGTGTGAATTTTTTCACTGGCAGTTCAGCAATAGCATCAGGCTTTGGAAATACATTTTTCCAATTCTTTGTTATTTCAGTAATTACTATGTGGTGGGTAGAAATCCATAGGGTTTGTGGGTTTTTTAAGTACCTCAGCTATGACATGGGGATATGGGCAATAAAAAGAAGTACTTGTTTTTATAACTTTTTACTCCTTGGACGACTGTGGGCACTTAAATGTCTTTTCAGATAGTCTATCATTGTTTCAGTCCTGATGTCTGTGTTTATTTTGTCTTGGTTCCATCAGCTGGGATAATAGTAACATCCATCTTTAGAGAGGAAGGAAGACAAAACCAATTTGTAACAAGCATCATGCTCTGGCAGATCTGAAACCTGCCAGTTGTGAAGGCAGATTGCCTGATCTACTTTACACTGTCTGAGAGATGGAAAGGTTACTAAACATCTCCCCCATTAAGAAAAAGATCAAAGGCAAGTTGCTGAGCACTTGCATGTGGAGTTTTTTTACTTTATATTATAATCTGTGAAATGTTTGTCCTGAGTATTTCTTGATTCCTGGAATAGCTGGGGGTACAAAGCATTTGGAATTTTTATGTATGGGAACATGGTGACTCCTTGCTAAAGTTTCTTAGATGATCACCATAACTAATAAGATTTACCACAGTTGGGTTGGGTAGGTATTGAGTACAGCTCAATAGTGATCAGTTTTAATGAAGATTAAAGAGTTTCTAGCTCTTAATTTTGTATATGATCCTTTCAAATAGAATTCTAATGCTAGGAAATTTTACTTTCATGTAAATGGTCTTGCTTAAGATGTTTGTTTCTTTTGAGAAAGATATTTTTAGGTTTCTGGAAATATTAAATGTCAGTGGTTCTCTGTGCCTTACAAAAGTTCATTACAATACATAAAGCATTTTGAAAGGAATCTTATCCTATGCCACTGCCATTCACATGCTTTAAAGGATGTAACTATGGTTTTGTGGTGGAAGTGAGGAGTACACTTTTCAGAATTAGAAAGGAATTTTCTTCTTAAATTTTCTAATTTTATATTAATTTACTTTTCCTAATTTCACATTTTATTTTGATTATCATAACGATATTCCTTTGTAATAAGGGAATTTTTTTCTTCCTAACATCTACATGTTTCACTTGTTCTTATCCTTGGCTCTGATCAGAAAGTTACAGGTTGAAAAATTCACACCAGAGATTGTTCCTATATCCGGTGTGACACTTCAGTGTTGTGTTAGAAACATTTTGCTAAGGTCAGGCTTTGGATGCTTCTCCCTTCTGCTGAGCTCCACAGAGGAGTCAAAGGTCTTGCACTGACCTCCAGAAATATGGGAGGCCACAGTGGTCTCCTGGATTTAAGCCTCTCTTTGCGTTTAAAACCAAGTTAATTAATAACAAAGCAACTGACAGCCGCCCAGTAATACAGAAGGATATACAGAAAAAGAAAGTAGCAGAGCTCCCTGTGGTTGAGACATTTGCTTTAGCAGATTGCTACTGTTATGTAGGGTGTCACTTAGTAAGACAAAAATTATTTTGTTGCACTAGTCCCCTGTGGAAGAATTTAACTTTCTTACAAAGTGGTGGGAGAAGTTTGAGACCCAGCGCTATAAAATGTTTTTTTCTTGTTCCTCTACTAGAATACAAAAATCTCTGCATTCAGGAGAAATGCTAAGAACAGCTTCTACAGAGAGGCAAGTGCAAGTGGTGCCTGCATAAACCTTCATCTGAACAGGGCAATGGGAAATTGTCTCTGGTTGCACACAGGTGGGTAACATCAGAGCTTCAAAAGCCAAGTGGAGGATGGCAACAAGCTGTGGTAACCAGGGCCAGTCAGGGTAGGTGTCCCAGGAGTAGAATTTTCCTTCTGATGGGTGCTACTGTGGAATCAGAAGAGAAGGGACAAGCTCCAGGGTCCCATTGAAAACCAATGACTAAAGAGTACCACCTTCACAGGAACAAACTGACTCTGCAGCACTGCGATCTGGTCCAGAGAACAAGCAGACTGATGATTTTACCTTGATTTTCCGGAAGTCTTTGAGTAAGGCATGTGTAGAGTCATCTAATTTCTGTCTGTGCTTACCATTCCTCTCTAGAGTTTTCCATGCCCAAATGTACGTGTCAATAAGACAGCTTCTGGATATGAGACTATAATAAAATATCCAAGAAGTGATTGAATTACTTTTCTGTGAGGTGAGAAATTGGTGCTTTTTCACTTTTAGGTTTCTCTCTTCCTTGCATTTTTTCCAAACTTACTTATGGTAGAAACCACTATTTTGAAAGCCTATTTAATGTAGGCAGAGCTTCATGCACATATGGAAGTAACTGAATGACAAGAGGTTGTTTACAAAGGGTGGAGTAGCCTATTTTCAGGCCTCCCAATTTTTCTAAGGTTTTAAAGATCTCTGCCTCTTGTACATACTATATATATGCAACTATAAAATATACTCACTATACTGCACAGCTGTATAAGCAAGAATTTTGAGAGGGCCCTCAGTACTGGGTTATTCAGCAAATGTTCTGTGGTGTTACAGCAGCTGCTGGGATTTAGTTTCCTTGGCATGCTGCTTTTAGGACTGCCCATCAAATCTGTTCATTGTCCTCTTTGCAGGACAATGCAAGCCATGCAAGGTGCAAAACATTGTCCACTTCTTATTGCCAAGGGCCTTCTTTTCTTAATGGACTTTTTTTAAAAAAGTACCTACCTGACACACAGAATCTCCTTGTTTGTGTTGATGTAGCACCCAGAAGTTTCACAAGAGCCCAAGGCCTGCATGTGCTTGGTGCCATCTTTGCAACATAGGCTCAGTGGAGGAATGGGAACAGATAGACACAGAGATGTGAGAATTAGTCTCTAGGAAGATAATCTATGGTGGCTTTTACTGCTGGTGGGATCTACCCTGGCTGTTCACTTCTTGCTCTCCATTGTTTCAACTCCCAAAGCAGAAGGTTAGGCTGTTATTCTAACTTACAGTACAGCTGGCCCCCATATATCAGTACGTTACTTAAATACCAGGGTACTAATGATATGTGACACCAGTGGAAAACAAGAAAGTTGAGGCCAACATTTTTGGCATATCTTTTGCTACTATATCCTTTGGAAGAACAGCCAGTGAATGAATTGAGTTGTGATTTGAATTGCTGTAAGTCCACTTCTCCAAGTTTTAGAATTCTGTTATATGTGAGAGGAAATTTTTGTGGGATTCATGGCTTGTCTCCCTCTCTTGTTAGTTTTGTACACTGAGGAGTTACAAGCTCAGCTTCCACCCTTTTTAACTAACAAGCTTTGAGTCAGTAATAATAGGAGAGGAAAAGCATGCATCAAACAAAAGCTGTATCCTTATAGTGTTTCTGCTTGTACACTGGTTTTTAAGATAGATTTGAGTATCCAGATTGAAAAACCTGCATCAATTTTCTTCTGTGGCGAGGAAGCACAAATGCAATCAGAAGGTCTGGCATGAAAAAAAGAACCAAAACAGGGGAGCCTTTCTTCTCATAACACAGACAGGTTTTTCTTAAAAGTCATGCAAGTTAAAATAAATACCACAGCACATAAGGCAGCACACAGAAAAATGAATCGGTGAACTACAGCACGTGTGCAGCAGCAGCGCTGCATTCCTGTCATCACACATTCCCAGAGCATAACACTGAGAGAAATATGATCTGAAACTAGTTTAAGAGGTGCTGTAAGTAAGCCAGGATTACTACCATGGTATAATACAACCTGATAGCAAGACTGAAGACTTGCTTGTGATAAGCTCTGAAACATTTTTCTTTTTTTATATTTGGAAATTTTTTCACTTATACCTTTGCCCTTGGGGTTTTTTCTTTCCCGTTTTGGTGGTTTCTCAAATGCTCTCTTCAAGAAGAGAGTTGTCTGGGCAAGCCCAACTTTTCCCTTGCCAATAAATCCATCAAGAAAGGCTGCCTCATTTTGTGACCTGGACCACAAGCATAGATTACAAGTACTTGGCTTCTCTTGCATATTTGAGTAACAACAAGTACTAGTGAGAGGTGACAAATTAATAGTGTTAGTGTCAGAAGTCTAAGGACTGATGTGAAAGGGTGTGAGTGAGTTTTCTGGTTTGTTCTTGCTAGTATATCTGATTACAAATATCTGGAAGGGAAAAGTAGTGCTTCCTACAGACAAAGACAGCTACAGTGTATTGCCAGACCTCCTTAACCCGTAAGGGATTGCTTAAAAGCGTGTTTTTTAGAGTCTGAGTTCTGCACCTTTGTTAATACAGAGATACAAGAATCCACACATGAAAATGGTGAGTTTATGAAGTGGACAACTTTCTCTTTCACGGATTTATTAATATTAGAAATGCTGGCAAGGTATTTTCTCAGGAAGACTATTGTGCAGAGTTGTAAATCTAATAAACTCATAGATTATCAAGGCCTGTGATGTTATACATGAGCTTGTGGTTTTTCACAAGTTCATAATTACATTTTTCCCACCTCTTCTCACACTCCATTTTTCCTCCTCCTCCACTGCTTTACAACTGCTTGTACTACAGGCTTTTTTCCCCACTTTATTTTTTGTTTATTCCTTTCTGCTCTCCCTCTCTTACTTTCAAAGACCCTGCAATTCCTTCCCAGAATCTCACAGCATCCTATCTCCTCCTTTTAAAATGTTACAGAATGTGATGATTTTGTTTTCATAGGCCACAGAATGACCCTGTGCTCCCTGTTTTACCTGGTTGTCTGTGACTGTGGCCTTCCTTAGTGCAAAGTCTCCCACGTGTCCCAGTATCACCAATGTTATTTGTAGTGTTTGTTTCTGAAACTGGCGACAGGGAAAGGGCCCCTATCATAGACCTGCAGAGTGTGACAAAACTCTGGGTGGCACTTGGCATCTTGTGAGTGTTAGCTCCCCCGGTGGTGGTGGGTGCTTGTCAGGCACCAGCTCAGCAGACAGTAATAAAGGGAAGCCCTTCTAATTTCCTCTGCAAGGCAGCCAGTTCAGGCTGTGTGCAACAGGCAAGGTAGTGACAGGGTAAGGGAGAACCCAGGCTTTGAATGCGTGGTTTGAGAGAAAATGATTTTAGAGGTGTCGCTTGTCTCAGTGAAGAGGGGGATTGCTTTCCTCCTTGCATGTCCTATTATTTTGCCATTTTTATTTTCGTATTTGGCTTATGTGCTTATTTAATTTGAAAAACCTCATGCAGTCAGTCCTCAAGCCAAGGAAGTAGCTAAGGCAGTAACACCAGCCCACCCTCTTACTGAAGCCTGCTTCTGTCCCTATGGAAACTTGTTTGTCACAGGGAGGAAAAAAAAGTAGTCCCAGCTGAAACTTGAAATACCACATTACATGAGAGCAATTACCATATATGCACAAGCACGCATGCACATACACATGCAGAGAAATATATATACAGCTCATCATATTCTACTCTGCTACATAATTATTTTTCAGATAAGGAAAAATAAACCTATGAAATGGAAGCTGAGATCCCAAAGTTTTAACAGTGCATTTGCCACTGATTTCCTACAGTCTTCTGGGCCAGTTATGTCCTTTTCTTTTATATGTTTTCCATCTACAAAATGGGAACAGACCTGCTTAGCAACGAATAAGTGTTTATGAAGATCAAATGCAATAGCTATTCTCAGAAATACTTGTTTTCTCACTTTTTAAAAGATAAAACAGATTTTCAGAAGCAAAGATTTGGAATTGTTTCTCCAAAAGACTTCGGGTTCCTTACGAACTTGGACTGAAGGAAGGTTGTGATTGAAAACTTATACATATAAGAATCCTTTATAATGTCTGATATGGACCTAAGCTTCTTTTTTGAAATTCATAATGTTAAATCTATACCTTTGAAATGGCTACTATTACATTGCCAATTCCTGAAGAGGAATTGTTAGGCTGTGAGGGAGGCAGGATGCCTATTTTTGGTTTAGTTCAGACCTTTTCCCCGAGATCTCTATGGTCTATTTATCGAAGCGTCACCTCGCCCTCTAGTAATCTAAGGTAGAGATGGTTCCTGTTGGATTTTAAATACCAAATTATAAAAATGAATGCTTTACCTGATTCTCAGTAAAAAGCTTCTGAGTTTAATCTTTCCCTTATTAAACAAAAAATCTCCCAAAAACCAAACAAAAAACCCAAAACCGAAAACAAACCCCCTCCAAACAATTAGGGATGAATAAAAAAAAAAAGCACAAGCAAAAAGCTTTGACACCATCTCCATTTTTCTCATCACTAGGAAGTGTTCAGATTCCCATTAATATAATTCCTGCCCAGAAGAATTTTTCCTTACTTCTAGCAAGCTCTATCAGATGATTTCCATAGCTGAGAATTCTTCTTTCCTTACTCTGCTCTGACATAGCCGTATGAATCCAGAAATTTATTTTCCTTTATTAAAAAAAAAAAAAAAGTAAACTTAAACGTCTCAGAATAAAATGTTGTGGATTTTTTTGTTAATTTTGTTTTGTTTTTTTTAAAGCTCTCATATTTTAGCTTTCAGATTACATGAAGAAAATAGTTTTATTTCAGTTTGGCCACTGAAGCAAAAAAAAATCAATTACACTCACAGTTCTAGCTCTTATTCCAAAGAAAACAGCCAAAACTTAAACTTGGTCTTTAATTATATATTTGATTCATCCCAGTAACAACACTTGACTTCAAACAATTCAAGAGCAGGAGGAAACTTGCTCTGAATTCCTCTCTTCAAAGAGGAGTACTCTTTCAGATACCGTGTCAGAAGACTTTGAGCTGAAACCGAACAAGATAACTGTGAGAAGACTTAATACAATGAACTTTAGCTGACCACAAGAACAATGTCTCAATACCAAGGGAAGGCCTCCAAAATTGTTTTTAAACAAATCTTCCCTCATTTGGGAAGGGAAAATTGACCTTGCTAGATGGTCAAACCACTACAATTGCTTATTTCTCTCATTCCCTCCTCTTTTCATAGTTCTAGGAGCAAATTATTATTCATTTAAAATTGCCATACAATGAAAATGCATCGTTATCTGTACCCAAAACTATGAACCAGTCTAATTCCTACAACTGATAAGTAGGAGATACCATGTGTTAATTGTATGTACTGTATTACTCTCGTGACAATTCATGGAAGTGTACAAATTAAGTAAATTAAAGCTACTTGAAAGACTTCTGTGTGCTGTCACCAGTTCATTAGTGCACAGCAAATTGCTTGAAAAGAATTGGGACGTGTGCTTTATCTGACAGTTGCAGAGCCATCTCATCTTTTTTTATTTGATACTTGTTAGAACATTTTAGTTGGGAATAATTATACAGAAAGCCAGTGTAAAGATCACTGTGGCCTTGTTTATTGTCGTGAGTGCTTGTGTGTGTGTCCTGCTTTGTTCTGTCTTTCTACTTCTTGACCTCATTTTTCCTCCTCATTGCTCATTCCTATTTGTCTCTTCTCTCATGTCTTCTTTTAATGGAACAGATTGATATCTAGGACTGTGTCTAGACTAGGAGAAAAGTTGAGTTTAGTTCAGCAATAAGTTGAAGGTAGCTGGCCAGCTATATTCAACCTCTGCTTGACCGCTGGAAAGTCAAAGCCATCATTCATTCAACTTCCAGATAGTGCAATGAGAATTTATGCTCCTAGATAGAATTTAATTTGTTTCTACATCTGGTAAAATAGGTATGTTTTTTAGGTTTGACTTAGCTAGGTAGTACTAACCAATCTACCCCAACCTCAGCCTTCAAGGAGAAAAAATTGAACGATTCTAAAAGTTCTCCTTATGGTTTTTCTGGTCTGAGGGTGAAAACATGCTCTATTATAAGCTTTGCGTAGGTTGATGAGTAAATTGCTAGATGAGTAAGTTGCATGATGGAAAATCTTATGTTTTTATTAGAGGAACTCTAGGCCATCTTTTTTCTCATCTTGACTTTTTCCTGTTGCTACCAGTATACAAAGCATCAGTGGAAACATGTCTTTCCTGATAGCTTTTCACAGTTGGAAAAAGACAAGGTTGAATGAGAAAGAGCCCCACAGCATTTAACTTTCACCTTTCTTGCTGAGTTTCATTAATGTATATTCTACTCATGTGAAAGGGACTGCCGTATACGAACCCCTGAATAATTCTATGGTGTGTGTGCTGTCCGCAGTAGCACAGCCAGATGGGCTGAGGTGGCTACTGAAGTGACTAACCCATAGCCACGCAGCAAGGCAGCTAAGCGATAATACCGCGTGGTCCACTGGCTTCGATGTTAAGTTTGTTCACTGATGGTCATCCTTTTACTGGTTCACCACTATTGAAATTTTCCAATTACAAAATTACAGTCCTCTGTTTTTCAATGCTCTTAGAAATGTGACATAAACCACTGTAAGAAAGATTAATTATAAAGATGTAAATATATATGTAATTTAACAAAGCTGCACGAACCAACATTTTCTCATCCCTGCATTGCAGTTGTCCCCATTGGTAACGGTGGCAGCACCTGACACCAGGCGTGCTCAGAGCTGTCTCGCAGAGGAGGAACCGAGTCCCTTCGCACAGTTCTGGTTAACTGGAGTTCATAAAATGCCCAGGTGGCCGGGCCTCACTCAAGAGGGTGCTCTGGGCGTAGATGTGTGAGCCACTGTGGTGAAAGGGTGGGCAACACCCGTCCCGCCAGTGAGGGGGGCAGGCCGGGTGTCCTGGATATCTTTGTGGAGTGTGGTGGGTTTTCAGTGTGGCGGTGTGACTGCCTAGGCCCTCCTGGGGAGAGCCGGTTCTTCAGGCGCCGATGGGGAAAGGCGGCAGAGGATGCCGTGGGTGAACCCCGCAGGCTTTGCGCAGGGGTGCCCCGGGGATGCAGATCTCTCCCGGCGCCCTTCGCTCACCTATGTCCATTCGCCCCGCGGCTGGCCTGGGGCGGGAGCGGTGCCCGAAGGGGCCGATAGCCAGTGCCCGGCCCGCAAGGCCGCCCTGCCCGCAGCTCTCCCTGCCCGCTGGCCGCAGCCCGGCGGTGCGGGGTGCCCGGCGCTGCGCACCCGGCCCCGGCGCTCCACCGCCAGGAAGGAAGGAAGGACGGACGGAAGGACGGACGGACGGACGGACGGACGGACGGAAAGGAGGCGGAGCGGGAGCGGGCGAGAGGGGCCGGGCCCCTGCTGTGCGCGGGGCTTTGTACGCGGGCGACTGCAAGCCGGTGCCGCGCGGGGGAGTGCGGAGCCCGGCGGGAGTAGCACGGGCCCGGCGGGACTAGCATGAGCCCGGGCGGCACCGCGGCGCCCGGCGCTCCGGCAGCGGCTGCTCTTGGCGCGGCGCGGCAGAGGGCGGGCGGCGGGCG